>JAQIUQ010004305.1:0-12916 GCA_030378365.1 Hybognathus amarus
AAAAGACTGTCAGGAAGTCTGCTTACAGCTCTGGTAATCGAAAGCTAGACGAACAACAACAGTTGAATGAACAGTATTGTAAAAAAATTACATACTACAAGCCAACACAGCAACATACAACACAGAATGCTAACAAGTTTACAAATAAGAGATTTACTCGCACAAGTCCATCAACAAGATCGCCAGGTCAGCATTGCTGTTCCATCCAGTGCTGCTTTTAAGCTGACCGAGTGGAACTCTTGTCCGGTTTCTAGCACGGTCCGATTCTCTTTTCCTTTTTTCTGGACATTTCTGACCAAGTTTCTTGGATGCGCGCAAGTGGCTTCATACAGTATGTTGTTGTTGATGTGTGTAACGTCATTGCCGTAAAACATGTCGTGATTCTCCGCGAGATCCTCTCGCTCCTTTAAACCTTGCATTGCTGTTTTTTTCCGGCGGTGTCCCCCTCAAGCTTTACTACCAGGATGATTCGCCCTACTATGACTTTGTTTACCACCGAAACGACTTTGAAGCTGTTATATTAAAGTACAGATCTTGCATATTGTGCCTTTAATTCTCCTCTTGCAGAGATCTTGAGAGATGTTCATTATTCAGACTTGTCTTCTCAGCCGCCTGCTCATAGAGATCCATTTTTTTATTATAAAGCTTGTTTTGATAAATATTGGGTTGTATTGTTGTCTACATTACTATGATTGTAAATAAATGACATTTTTGTTTTAACAACATTTAGCTTATGAGTTATTGATCCGAGAAGTTCGAACTTGTGAATATATTGCCAATTTTACTGAAATCCTAAGCACTCACTGACCGCATTTCTTTATATTTGAGTCCAAATTTATTACTGTGAAACACTCCATTGTTAATGTACAGAGCTGTCTGAAACACTGCCAGCAGGACATTTAACACAAAGTGTCTGAGCTCACAACAGGTTTGCGAGGGTACACAAAAGTTTTGCGAGGGAATGCAAATATCTTTGCGAGGAACACATGCCTTTTGCAAGGGAACGCAAAGTTTCTCGGGGAAATCGCAAAAGATTTGAAAAATATTTTTTTCACACACACCAAATTTTTCCCACCACCATGTCCCTTTAGGGTACTATTTGACTATTACTCACATGTAAAGTGAACAAACCTAAGTGTGTATCAAAACTTGTTTTCAAAGAAGATTTAAAAGCTCACTTAACTCCTCCTTGGCTTCAGGCACTGTCATTATGTGCCCATTGGCACAACACAACATGGAGTTAGGTTTAGCTTGGAAATCTTGCTGAAAAAAAATCTTAAAGGAAGAATAATTTGTCATCATTCATTCACTTATGTCAGTTCTAATCCCATGGAACAAAGTACTGACCACTTTTTGCCTTGAAGTACAATAATTGAGAACCCCTATCTTAAAAAAACACACACAAAAAAAACACAAAAGCATCCTAATAGCCAGGGTTTTCAAACCCTTCTCAGTCGACTTTTCCCCAGCATTGCTCATTTTAGATCTCCCTTATTTAAAGGTGCTCTATGCGATCTTCAGCGGCCACTAGTGGGAATGTTTCAGAATCCAACAAGAGCGCCCGGTGCTCGTGTGCGTGATCTATCTCAAGAGCGAGCATTCACTACACGGCCACACGGAGACTTTCAACGCAACAGCGAAATCATCACACAACATGCAGAAAACTAATGTAAACTCCCACTGCAGGTACAATAATAGGCTACTTATATCAGCTTGACGTTGAACTAATGCTCTGTGCTCGTCCATGATAATGTTACAATAAACTGCTGTGCATTTAGCCGACATGTGATGTAGCATGAGCCATTTCTCTAACTATTCGTGTATCTTTCACAATCAGCAATGTCAACATCGGTGAATGTATAATATGATAACGAAAACGGTTAGTGAACTAAACTGAACAGTTTCAGTGTATCAGTAAGATCGTAGGAAGTGACATTACTGCTGGAAATGTGTATAAACAATATGACAGTAGTGGATGAGTGACGTTAGTCAGTAGATCTAGTAAATAAAATAAGTTACATCCTAAAGCACCGACTTTCTGTTATCCTGGAACATTCTTTTGTATTCATGTCATGTGTCATGTAGAGTTTACCTTGCTATTGCACTAGAGTTTACTATGTTGATCCGCGTTTCCGTCCGTAGTCGATCAGATTCAACGTTTTGCCTGACGAGCTTGAGCAGATAAAACTTTTTTTGTTTTTTTATATATTAATGTGGAGTTTGTGTTGGAGTCTGTGTTGTGCTGGAGGCAGGACGTTTTGGGGAGTTATCAGACTCCGTGTCGTCAGCTGAAGTGCCGTTGGTCGCATCTCGCATGTTTGACTGTAGGATAGAGAGGCTAGAGCTAGGCTCGGGAGCACGCATGCACGTCACATCTGATGGATTTCGCAGGAAATCCGACCCGGAGACCTCACATATAAATATGAATATTGGCCTTCAGAGGTAATAGCAAAACCCGAAAGTGGATCATTGCAATGTGTGATTACAACCCCTTCAAACACAGGCAATAAAAAAAGGATTCATTTTATAAAATTAGTTACACAGAGAACCTTGGTAACACTTTACAATATGTGTGCACTAATATGCATTAATTCACACTTAACTAATGCACAGATAATAATGAGTTAATGTATAACTAATAAAGAACTAAATCATTAATTAATGATTACTGCATCAGCAACTAATAAAGAGTCTATATGATTAATAGATTAAGTAATACATGAATTGCTATTAATTCAATGTGTCATTGTGTATTAATTCCTTAATAACATATTTTATTAACTAATAGTGTAAATTAATGTGTTAATTACCACAATTAGTCAAAGCTATGCACTTCAACTTCCAGTTGTCTGCCTTAATTAATCATTAGCTAATGATTTGCAAAGGTATCATTATGTTATGACTTTACTTGCTGAGGCACATCATTATTAACTAGTCATTTAGTAATTGTAGTAATTTGCACATGAATTTGCATTAACAATTAATTAATTAATCATGTATTAATGCATATTAGTGTACCTGTCATATTATCTGGAAGTTGAAATACAAGGCTTTGGCTCATTCTGGTAATTAACATATTAATTAACACGATTAGTTAAAAAATGAGTTATTATGGAATTAATCCACAATTACATATTTAATTAATAACAATTCATGTATGAACTAATACATTAACCTTACAGACTCTTAATTAGTTCCTAATGTGGTAATCATTAATGAATAGCTTAGATAATCATTAGTTACACATTAATTCAGTATTATCTGTGCATTAGTTAAGCATGAATTAATACTTATTAATGCACACGTATTGTAAGTGTTACCAGAACCTTTAACAAAACTGAATTATTTCATGAGCTGATTAGAACTGGGCATGTCCAATAAGGTAATCGTCCCAAATGTGCAATCACTTTGTAGCAACATACTTTTCTTCCATTCTGTGACAGACATATTTCCGAGTGAAACAGATTATTAAAAAAGTTGTTGTGATTTGAATGTAAGCTTGCAGTCGATAGTAGGAAAGGGGGAGGGTTTAAGCAGAGTTAAGGGAGAAGTCCGGAAGTTAGGGCAGAGATGACAAATGCCTAACCCACAAATAACCTAACCTTTGACATCACTTTGCAAATTTTTGAAGGGAACTTTTGCCTGTATTTAGGTGATTAGATTTACTGTTTTTGACTGCCACTGTGAATTTGAGAATGTGAGATTTAATGACACATCTGGTGTGCAATACCTGTGAGTCTCCTGCACCAGCTGCCAAGGATTCAAAAAACTGTGCAATGTTTAGTAGGATTTAGGAGGTCATTGGAGGGAAATATTACAAATAAATAACAATTTTGGTCTGTTTTCTACACAAATCATATGGCTTTAGAAGTGTTAAAATATAGTGGACTAAGGATTGCTTTTATTATACATTTTTATATTGCATTTGTGTTTTGTGACACATTCAGTCCACATTCATTGTAATTGAATGGAAGAGTGATGAGTAGTTTTGTGTTCCACTGGGGAACAATTTTGGAACAACATGAGGGTGAATAAATAATAGAAGAATTTTCATCACACTCAAGTCATTACTAGTTTGTTTCCATGCAGGATTCTTGCAGTAGTTACTAATGAAAAGCCAATAAAGTGTACAATCTTATCACTCACAAGATACACATACTCACCTACACAGTAAATTCCCCGGTGTTAAATTCTTGATATCTATCGGTGTTTAAAGGTGCCGTATGAAATAATTGAGGTAAAAATATCAAAAAATGAGCTACATGCATCATAAGAATGAGAAGAAATAAGTGCAATGATGTCATTAAAAAACTGAAAAGTTATAGTGCTGCCGAGATATAAACTTAAATTAGCATGCTAAATTACTAGCCCCGACCGTTGTCTAAAAGGCTGTTCGAGCCCCACTGGTGCGTTAAGCAGTTTCAGCGGCAAACAGTTCTGTATGGCATAACAGAGGACTAAAAAGGTAAGCATTATGTGAATGCTTGACTGAAGAGATGCGTCTTTAGTCTAGTTTTAAACTGTGTCAGCGAGTCAGAGCCTCGTACTGTATCGGGAAGGCTATTCCAGAGTTTTGGAGCTAAATGCGAGAACGCCCTCCCTCCTTTAGTGGACTTAGATATCCTAGGAATGACCAGAAGCCTTGAATTTAGTGATCTTAAAGAACGCGGTGGATTGTAGGGCGAAAGAAGGTCCGTTAAGTACATAGGAGCTAAACCATTTAGGGCTTTATAGGTCAGTAGTAGTATTTTGTAGTTAATATGGAACCTAATAGGTAACCAGTGTAGAGATGATAAAATCGGTGTAATATGATCGTATTTTCTTGACCTAGAAGAACTCTAGCGGCTGCATTTTGGACTTAACTGTAGCTTGTTTATTGAGGATGCAGGACAACCAGGTAATAAAGCATTACAGTAATCTAGTCTCGCAGGTCATAAATGCATGTACTAACTTTTCTGCATCAGAAACAGATAGCATGTTACGTAGCTTAGCAATGTTTCGAAGGTGGAAAAAGGCTGTTCTTGTAACATATGAAATATGATTTTCGAAAGACAAGTTGCAGTCTAGTATAACACCCAGGTCTTTTACTGTAGTGGATAAAGTAACAGGACATCCATCTATATTAAAGTTGTATTGTAAGAGGTTTTGTGAGTAGTTTTTTGGACCAATAAGTAATACCTCCGTTTTATCTGAATTTAATAGCAGGAAATTACGCGTCATCCAGCATTTTATATCTTTGAGACACTCGGTCAATTTAGATGAGTTAGTGTTTTTGTCTGGTCGTGATGAAATATATAATTGAGTATCATCAGCATAACAGTGGAAGTTAATTCCATGTTTTCTTATAATATTACCAAGTGGCAGCATATATATTGAGAATAGCAGAGGGCCTAAAACCGATCCTTGCGGTACTCCATAGTCTACTGGCGTTATCTTTGATTTTTCCCCATTTAAACAAACAAAATGAGAACGGTCCGATAAGTACGATCTAAACCAGCTTAATGCCTGTCCCTGAACACCAGTGTAGTTTTGTAGTTGATCCAAGAGTATTTTATGATCTATAGTGTCCAACGCAGCGCTAAGATCAAGTAGGACTAGTATTGAGATACAGCCTTGGTCAGAAGCTAGAAGTAAATCATTTGTAATTTTAACTAGCGCAGTTTCTGTACTATGATGCGGTCTGAATCCTGACTGGAATTTTTCATAGATATCATTTTCTTGCAAAAAAGAGCACAATTGAGCGGACACAACTTTTTCTAGTATTTTTGACATAAATGGAAGATTTGAAATGGGTCTGTAATTTGCTAAGTTATTTGGATCTAATTGCGGTTTCTTAATGAGAGGTTTTATTACTGCCAGCTTGAATATTTTTGGAACATGACCTAAAGATAAAGACGAGTTAATAATATTGAGGAGAGGCTCTTCCACTACAGGTAACACTTCTTTCAGTAGTTTAGTGGGTATTGGATCTAATAAACATGTTGTTGGTTTAGAAGCAATGATAAGTTTATTTAGCTCTTCCTGTCCTATCGTTGTAAAGCGGTGTAGTTGTTCTAGAGGGGCCATAATTGAGGCTGAATCATAAGACACCATAGAGGATTGTACATTTATAATTGTGTTTTGGATGCTTTCTATTTTCTCATTGAAGTAATTCATAAAGTCATTACTGCTAAACTGTAACGGTATATTTTGCTCTGGTGATGTCTGTTTATTTGTTAGTCTAGCCACGGTGTTAAATAAAAACCTTGGATTATTTTGGTTATTTTCTATTAGTTTGCGGAGATGCTCAGCCCTGGCTGTTTTTAGAGCCTTTTTATAACGTGACATACTGTCTTTCCACGCGATTCTAAAGACCTCTAAATTAGTTTGTTTCCATTTACGCTCTAAGATACGAGTTTCTCTCTTGATAGCATGCGTATCACTGTTGTACCAGGGTGCTTTAGTTTTCTCTGTAACCTTTTTTAATCTAATTGGTGCAACAATATCTAATGTACTAGTGAAAATGGTGCTCAAACTGCTAGTCATTTCCTCTAATTCATCTGTTTGTTTGGGTTCATTTAGCAGCTTAGATAGATCAGGTAAGCTATTTGAGAATCTATCTATAGTGGTTGGAAGGATTGTTCTGCCTTTTCTATAACGTGGCGCAACATGACATATTTCAGCAGTACGTATTATGCAAGTCACCATGTAATGATCAGTGACATCATCGCTTTGCGGTATAATATCTATATCAGTTGGACTGGTTCCATATGATATAATTAAATCTAGTGTATGATTTAGACGATGAGTGGGGCCACTGACATTTTGTTTGACCCCAAAGGAGTTTAATAAGTCTGTAAACGCAGCCCCTAAAGCATCATTTGTATTATCTACGTGTATGTTGAAATCTCCAACAATTATTGCTTTATCGACATTCATCAATAGAACCGAGAGAAAGTCTGCAAACTCCTTTAGGAATTCAGCATATGGCCCTGGAGGTCTATATACAGTAGCCAAGGCTAGAGATAATATGGATTTCTTTCTTACATCTAAGAGTGTAACATTTAGCACAATTACTTCAAAAGAATTAAACTTGTGACCTGTTTTCTGAGTAACATTAAAAATATCTTTATAGATTGTTGCAACACCACCGCCGTAACTCTATTAGACGAGGCTCATGCTTATAACAGTATCCTGGTGGACTAGACTCATTTAGACCAAAATACTCATTTGGTTTAAGCCAGGTTTCAGTAAGGCACAGAACATCAAAATTATTATCTGTGACCATTTCATTTACAATAACTGCTTTAGGTGTGAGCGATCTAATGTTTAGAAGACCTAGCTTTAAAAATTGTTTTTGTTCACTGATATTTAGATTTTCTGGTTTAATTACAATAAGATTTTTGCTAGATCCTGCACTAGATTTATTGTTTGGCTTCACTAAACGAGGAATGGACACAGTTTCTATGTAACGCTCCACACTATGCATATTAGCTAATTTTGGACAACAGAGGCTGCGATTTGGACTTTGACTTACCAGTCATCTGGTGCTTAACGTCTTGGAGATGTTGTCCGACAGAACACCCGCTCCGATTCTGCTGGGGTGGAGTCCGTCTGCCCGGTACAGCCTGGGTCGCTCCCAAAACAGATGCCAATTATTTACAAAGAGCAGTTTCTGTTCATTACACATTAACATTAACCATTCATTAAGTGCAAAAAGTCTACTGAACCTTTCCTGTCCTTGTCTGTACGTGGGAAGCGGTCCGGACACGATGATCGTTGCTTTAGGCGCTGTGGTGCGTACTGTCTCGATCAGGCTCATGTAGTCCTTCTTCAGAACCTCGGTCTGCCGCAGCCTGATGTCGTTCGCTCCCGCTTCCAGCACAACAGCTCCGATGCGCGTGTCACCGCCCACGATCTCGGGAACCTGAGCGGCGATATCAAGAACACGGGCACCGGGGGAAACAGAAAGTGCGTACATTACCTTTACCCGAAGTAGCGCGGACATGACGGACCATGGATGTCCCGATGATCACGGCGTCATCGCGTTCCGGCTCGCGAAGAGGGGAGAAGCGGTTCCGAGTGGAGATCTCGAAGACCGGGAGGGGCGGAGAGGTAGCTCTGGTCCTGGCTCGTGTCCTCCGCTGCGTGATCCATGCTCCATGGTGTTGTAACGGTGCCGGAGTGAAAGAAGGCCGGGCTGATCGGGTCGTCCTGGGCAAGAGAAGCATACGGAGTAGATGAAGAAGGACTCACAGAGTTAACGTTACTAACCACTGATTTGTGAGCGTCGGCGCGTGAAGCTTCAAGCGTTGAACGCCGATCCAACAGCTCGGCTTGCTTCATCAGCAGACCACGGATCTGCTTCTCGACGAGTTCCAGCTCCTGTTTCACCGTGAAGAGCTCGAATGTGTCCTCACCTGCACACAGAGGTAACATTAGACACTCATCTGATTTGTTCGCCATTATAAAAGATGAACAGTAAATTAATATCCCGAACTAATTTAGGACTGAAATGCCGTATACAACCCGTATCTTTTCAGTGAAACGGGTGTAAAATGAGACGGCCGATAGGCGAAGGGCCACGCGTGGAATGCTAGCGGGCTAAAGGCTAGTAGCCTAGATTCGGAAAATTGGATCTAAGTAGCGATATCAAAGCAATCCAATTGTTTTTTATAAGGAATAGTATCGAGGATAAGTTCACATGATAGAAAAATAGAAAGTGCTAGTTTATAAATGAGTGGTAAAGAAGAAAATCAAGGATTAATGAAGAAATTCTCCGGAGCTACAAACACAAATACAGATCGCACGCGTATGCGCCGTAAAGGCAGGTTCTCACAGCAAATGCCTATGCCCCGTTGATGCAGGCTCTAAGCAAAGCAAGTGAGAAGCCTTGAGTCAGCGTCTCGATAGCGAAGGGCCACGCGTGGAATGCTAGCGGGCTAAAGGCTAGTAGCCTAGATTCGGAAAAATTGGATCTAAGTAGCGATATCAAAGCAATCCAATTGTTTTTTATAAGGAATAGTATCGAGGATAAGTTCACATGATAGAAAAATAGAAAGTGCTAGTTTATAGATGAGTGGTAAAGAAGAAAATCAAGGATTAATGAAAGAAATTCTCCGGGAGCTGTTGTGTGTGTGTGTGCTCTCAGTTTCCGGGACACTGCGCCCCGCCCCGTGTGTGTGTGTACTCGAACCTGTCAGTTGTGTGGAAATACAGCCCACTACTACATTTCAGTTCAAGGAAGAGTTCAAAAAAATGATTGGTCGACATTATGCATGAGGAATACATTTTGGTAAGTTGTAGCATACTGTATCTTTCAACAGTGTCCGTGTTTTTTTCATTAGCTATTAGAGATGATTGGTTCACGTGCGCTGAGGGATCTTGTGGTGTAACATGTACAAGCGCCAAAACGGTATTTATTGTTTGAATTGCGTAATAAAATTGACAGAATCTGAGAGCTTAACTAACCTGCTTGCTAAGTGTCAATTGCGTGTGTCTCACGGTGAATTCGTGAGAGTTGGCAGCTCTGAATGGCGCTAGCTTGATCAACATCAGCCAATGCTGTCTGTCAAATTAATTCAAACTAACAATAAAAGTGTAATATGAACAAAACAAATACCATAAACTTCAAATAATTGCCCAGGCTTTTATTTTCCCATATCGTCGAAATGCACCAGCTTGTTTTTGAGACAGGCGTCTATGAGACGGTCTTCATCATTTAGTGTTGAGATGTTGTTCATTGAGTCTCTGATCTCTAAAAATCTCCAAATGCTCCACGTGAAATTGCGGTCTTCCAACCTTTTACTATCGTGTCAAATTATTTGAATAATATGTGCGAGAAAGACAGAGCAAAACAGCGCTCGTTTGTGTTGTTTGAAGACGTGAGAATGCGCGCGGCCGCGGCACAACTCAATTTCTGGAGGTATACTGCCCCCATCTGTTATGGAATATGGAATATGATTAGATTTTAAATGCAAGATGGCACCTTTAAATGGGATCTAACCAGCGGGTGCTTAAAAGTAACATTGAAGCAGTGTTAGAGTTAATTAGATAATTAAGTGATTAATTGAGCAATGATTGTTCAATTATTAAAGACACCTGATGATAACAAGCATTGAAGAAAAGAGAAATACAAGAACTACAACTAAATTCCAGATGCAGCCTTGGATGAAATTAAAAGAGTAGTTCACTTTTTAAAAAAAAAAAACTTTCGCTAGACTACTCAAACCCATGTCATCCGATGTCCATGTCTTTTTTCTTTAGTTGAAAAGAAATTGAAGGTTTTTGATGAAAACATTCCAGGATTTCTCTCCATATATTTGACTTCATTGGGTGCCAAATGGTTCAAGGTCCAAATGACAGTTTCAGTGCAGCTTCAACAGGCTTTAAACAACACCAGACGATAAAATAAGAGTCTTATCAAGTGAGAACGATCAGTCATTTCAAAAATAAAGAAAAAAGTTTAAGTTTTATAAGCACAAATGTTTGCCTAGCTCTGTTCTGTGATATGTGTTTGTGACCTTGTTCAATCTTTCATCAAAAAAATAAACAAATGTTTTTCCGAGCATTTGTTCCGAAATGAATTCTGAAAAAGATTCGTTTGTTTTGACTGAAGAGATCGAATGAGAGTCACGAACGTGCATCACAGATAAGAGCAAGGTGAGCATTTGTGCTTATTGAAACTTAAACTTTTGTAAAGTTTTTTTTTTAAGTAAACTACTTCTTTAACTGAAAATACATGAAATCTCTCTTATTACAAACCAGTTTGACCTTATTTCTGTCATTAATCTACAGAAGGTTTTTTTTGAGAATTAACAGATATTTAGAGGTTTTATTGAAAATTTCTGGTCACCATTGTGGTAATCATTGTTTCGTTTAGATGGGTGGTTTGAGACTAATAATTTATAATTTATATATATATAATATAATAATTTATGTTAGTTATTTTCTTTAACAGTGTAAACAAAACATATAATTTGTTGCACCAGAAACAAAAAAAATTATCAGGTGATGTGTATTCATCATCATCATCATACAGAAATATGTTTGACAATTGACATCGCTGTACCAAACAGGTGTACATGTTATTAATAGATTTTTACCCACAATGCTTTATTGCTAAAGATCAGAAATTTGGAATAGTAAATACATTGAGAGAAAAGAATACATATAGACACACAGACTGACATCAAGATTCAGCTTATGAATCTCAATGATGGTAAGTGTGTTTCTAAAAGAATTCTCCCTGCAATGAATTTTAAAAATCAGAGTTCACAGATATGTGGCTAGAAATTCTCATTGGTGAGAAAAATCGTTGGTAACACTTTAGAATACTGCATCTACTTACTGCAGAATTAATAAGGAATTATTGACAAACTAATAGGTAATTCTTCATTTACTACTTCTTCACTGACTGTTAACTAAGGACGATGTGTTAACTAATCAGTATGTAATATAATTTTATGATTGTGTTAAGTGTCAGTTAGTTAATCAATAACTAATGAATTCTGTCATACCTCCTGAAGAACTACTACTAATTATCTACTAATTAAGGTTCAAGAAAAATAAGTAAGAAGTAACTACTGAACATTCATACAAAACTAACCTCAGATTATTTGTATATTTTATATACAGTACTGTGTGTGTCTGTTTTCCTCAGCATCGAATGCCACTGAGTAAATTCATGTATTGAGGCAACGACTGAGGGAAACTGAAAATGTAGGGAACTTATTAGTAATTAATAAATAAGTATCAAATAATTCTGCAGGAATTACTTAGAACCTGAAACAGTATTCTAAAGTGACAATATAGGGAACCCATTAGTAGTTAATAAATAATTACCACATATATATATATATATATATATATATACTATATATATATATATATATATATATATATATATATATATATATATATACTCACCGGCGCACTTTATCTAGGTACCCCATGCTAGTAACGGGTTTGGACCCCTTTTGCCTTCAGAACTGCCTCAATTCTTCGTGGCATAGATTCAAAAAGGTGCTGGAAGCATTCCTCAGGGAGTTTGGTCCATATTGACATGATGGCATCAACACAGTTGCCGCAGATTTGTCGGCCACATCCATGATGCGAATCTCCCTGTTCCACCACATCCCAAAGATGCTCTATTGGATTGGAGATCTGGTGACTGTGGAGGCCATTTGAGTACAGCGAACTCATTGTCATGTTCAAGAAACCAGTCTGAGATGATTCCAGCTTTATGACATGGCGCATTATCCTGCTGGAAAGCAGCCATCAGAAGTTGGGTACATTGTGGTCATAAAGGGATGGACATGGTCAGCAACAATACTCAGGTAGGCTGTGGCGTTTGCAACGATGCTCAATTGGTACCAAGGGGCCCAAAGAGTGCCAAGAAAATATTCCCCACACCATGACACCACCACCACCAGCCTGAACCCGTTGATACAAGGCAGGATGGATCCATGCTTTCATGTCTGTAGACGCCAAATTCTGACCCTACCATCCGATGTCGCAGCAGAAATCGAGACTCATCAGACCAGGCAACGTTTTTCCAATCTTCTCATTGTCCAATTTCGATGAGCTTGTGCAAATTGTAGCCTCAGTTTCCTGTTCTTAGCTGAAAGGAGTGGCACCCGGTGTGGTCTTCTGCTGCTGTAGCCCATCTGCCTCAAAGTTCGACGTACTGTGCGTCAGAGATGCTCTTCTGCCCACCTTGGTTGTAACGGGTGGTTATTTGAGTCACTGTTGCCCTTCTATCAGCTCGAACCAGTCTGGCCATTCTCCTCTGACCTCTGGCATCAACAAGGCATTTCCGCCCACAGAACCTGCCGCTCACTGGATGTTTTTTCTTTTGGACCATTCTCTGTAAACCCTAGAGATGGTTGTGCGTGAAAATCCCAGTAGATTAGCAGTTAGCAATACGTAACTGAAC
>JAQIUQ010004307.1:0-93506 GCA_030378365.1 Hybognathus amarus
TCAGCTTGGTACCATCGCATTTCCTCCCACACATTTCCGCACGTACCATCTCCTCTGACTTCTCTCATTTCTGCCTTACAGTTTTAGTAATTTCACTAAAATTGACCGTTTTCCACCTCAATAAGCTCCAACTCCAACATGATCCGCTCTCTTTCAGTCGCCATTGCTTGTTAGTAACCTAGCCGCGAGGAATCTAAACACAGTGGAACAATAAAACCCTCCGCTGCCAGCTAGTGTTTCGGAGCAGTACTGCAGAGCAACCAGAGACCTGAAATAGCGGAAGTATAAATGCTCACAACGGCGCTCGCCTACGTGCGTAGCCGACGCCGTACACTACGCCGTACCCTCGACGCAGAAGTATAAATTGGCCTTTACATTATTGACAGGTATACATCACATAGATTTACATGAAATTGAAAATTATATAAGATTTGTTTTTAATGAAAAAGATAATCAAATTTACTTGGTTGGTTCACTCAGATTATTTATTGTAAATCTAGCTTCTATCACTAACTTTCTACTGGTGTGATTGAACGATGTGTGCCCAGTTCAGACCAGAAAAACAGTACTAGCCATCTTTTTTGGAAATTATTCACTTAAAATCCTTCCACTGTGGACGAACACGTGCTTTAATCATTCATGGAAATATCTAGATTTCCGCTCGGCCTAGTTGGAGCACTGCAAACTCCTCCAGGTATCTTTGTTGGCTTGGCGTCCTCTCTTTTTTTTAATAGTTTTCCAATGATGGAGGTCTTCATGGTTTTCTCATTTTGTCACTCTGGAATGCATGCACTCTGAAATGCAATTCCTGGCAGCCAGCGCCAGATGAGGATTTTGCGTAATTGTAATTTCTTTCAAATGCACTAAAACGCAATACGACTGCAACTGTCAATTATGAAAGACTGCTGAGCTCCTAGCTGCTGACGTCACTGAATGGCTTTGGTCTGATGTGGCACAGCATTTTCTGTCAGTGATTCGCAGGCAAATGTGAAACTCTGCATGTGACTTCACATACTGTTGTCATCATCCTCATCGCTGCATACCATTGTTGTCATATCATACTCATACGGGACTTTGAAGTTCTTGGAGCTTATAGTTAAGCATTCCTCTTCTGATTACTTGATGTGAATACATTGCCAATGAATGTCTCCAGAAGACATTTTAACATATGGGTCTGTAGCACCGGAAGTCTTTTGATTTTGTGAAGAGCTTGTGATTGGAAAAGACTGACAGTGTTAAATTGAATTGAAGTACTCATCTATTTTATTTTCATGTGTTTTACGTTTGTAATCATGTGCAAAGAATCTGACTGCTGCATCCCACCCAAGTGCATCCGTCTCCTCTCACTCTTTAATTAGATAGTCCCTCAGTGCTTTAAATTGTAGCTTATGAAAGAAAGTCTTTTGGGCTTCAATACGGATGTGTGGTGTGTTCAATTCAGACAGCATGCTCATAACTTGTTTTTTCATTGTTGTGAGCATGCTGTCTGAATTAATAAAGAAGAAATTGATTCTATTAGAGATGCACTATATATTGATTGTCGCTTAGTGAAAAATATTGCTGAATAGTTGAATTGCATGCTCATTTCCACCTATATATATATGTATATATATATATATATATATATATATATATATATACATATACATATACATATACATATACATATACATATACATATACATATACATATATATATATATATATATATATATATATATATATATATATATATATATATATATATATATATATATATATAAAGAGTGCTTTCAGTATTTAAAAATAGGCTGTCTGTTTTTCATTCAGAGAGCTGGAGTTATTTTCCTCCCTCAGTTTAGATACGATAAGCTGCATTCACTGGCTAGCTAGGAGTAGCCTGACATAATATCTGAACATCTGTAGCTGTTGGTGCATCTGGAAAGACGGCTGGAACTACATTGCCTTGTCATAAACCTGTGACCGTTTCTATTAATGGTTCTTTAGAGTCTGTCTGGTCTAAAATGGTCACTGCAAATCCTCATTTTCTTTTTTAGAGTCTGCCGGGTGTCTCCTTGTCCAAGCCCGCTAAAATAATCCAAAGTTGAATCCTTTCTGGATTTTCAAAAGGAAATTTGTGAAAACTTTGCAATTGAGCATTTATTCAGGTTTGTTTTTGCATTTGCAAAATGCACACGTACCGAATCACCATGTTGCCTTCGTTTACCTCAACAATTATTACTAAGCTCAGCTAGACGTCGCCGACTTTCATCCACTTCTGTTCTGTGTTTACTTTTTGAGCGCAGGTAACGTTACTACTGAACCAGAGTGCAGTAAAATTCCGCGCTGCTGAGAAACTAGTTCCTGTAAATGTAATGCAATACATTGAGATGAAAAGGATAGTTTGATTTCTAACATTATTCTCGCAATATAGACACTTACATTGATAGTCTGGCGTTATAATTGATTTGCTTTTGCGTGTACTGTGGAGTGGGCAAAACTGTTTTTAATGGCATGCTAAAAGTTACTGTTTGCTCGCGCTAGCCTAGCACTGGCAAACTATGCAACTGGGATGACTGGATGAAATTTTTTCAAAACTGTCTCCACTAATAAATAACACTAAGGTTCACTTGGAAATGAGGCCATATGTCTAAAATTCCGAACCCACCCTTTAAGTATTTTAAAATGAAAGCCTTCAGGGATTTTCATATTTTTAAATATATGAGCCAACTGCATTCCAAAAGACATAGGCCTAAATAATGCCTTCGTGGGGAGCATTTGTAAGGAAAATTCCAGTGGCGAAGACCGCACACTGCAAGAGTAACGTTATAACATCAAGCAAAGCGGCAAAACCTATTCAGTGAAGCCTGTAAATGTCCTTGTAATTCGGTTAAACCCTGAACTTTATGAAATGTTATGTTTCGGAAGGTTCGAGCAGTGTCGTGTTTGTGTTGAAGCAATTAAATTATTAGAAGCAAGCAGAATACTGGTTGTGGTTTACACCGGTTGTGACCAGTGTAATCGCAGCTTTTGCGGTTACAAAATCGTGTTTCATCAGATCGCAAGTATTATTGCAAATGCAATTAATCGTTCTGCCCTAGTCTGCAGGCTTTTGATAACCTTGGAAGTCGGAGAAGGTCTCTATTCTTTTTTTTAAAGTTTCGTAACAAGCTGTTCACACATAGGCAATTAATACTTGAAAAATTGTACATACAGCCCCTTTAAATCAGATTGTTTTGTTAGACAACATTGTATAGTTGTAGTGCATGTATTTTTTATAACATGAATTTTAAACTAATAATTCTGTACAGGCTAGAAGTTCATTATAATTGGTGTCATCCTTGAATCATTTTGATTTTGACACTGATCTATTTTGTGTACTATGGTTTGTGAAAATTAAGCATCTGATTTATATGACTGCATAGGAAGAAGCACATTTGCTACAGTATTTTAATTGCATTAATTTTATAATTTTGCAATTTCCGTTGTATGCTTTTGTTGTACAACGTGCAGCATTGTTTCCCATTGGCATGTTTTACATGAGGTATGTGGTCTAAAATGAATCCACATTTCAGTTGATAGAAATAGGCCCTATGCCTCTGAGTCGTTGCTTTTCTTTCAGGGAGTCTTCAACAGAGAGACTCAGTGAGATCAAACTGGCTCGTTCTCTCTTTTCATCATTCAAGTAAACTTTTTGTATTCCAACATCCTCCGCATTGGCAAAGCTGAGTTGAATTTGTCTGTGCGCGCATGTACCCACCCTCTCTCTTGTTTTTCTGGGATGTGGACTCTGAAAATGGATTTTTTTTTTAGGATGATACGCTGGGCAAATATCCTAGATGTCAAAAAAATCTCCCATAGGTTCAAACCTCTGTTTGTTTAGGAGGCCTTATTGGAGCTCTGCTGCACCTACCACAGCGAGGAGTTTGCATCTCCCACGCTCAAACATTGAATCAGCCCCCAAACCGCTCATTTCTCAGTCCCTCCCTGTCGCAGCGCAAACTTGATGGGCCAACCTGAAAGCAGACTGTTTTGAAGCAAGAGTCCATCTGTCCCTTCAGAGACTTGTGGTCAGACAGATCCTTGAGACTCGCTTTGCTTTGTGTATTTGAATCTGTCCTCACCACGCTGAATGTATCACAGAGCAGGATTTGAGCTTGAGATTGGAACCAGCAATCTTTATATCAGATCTGAATGAACTATGTAGAAACAAATGACCTAACTAGTCTGATCATAATATTGTACATCCAGTCTTGATTGAAATCACAGCTCTCTCATTTGTCATTTCGGCAATTCCTTGTTTTGATTTCAAAACATTAAGCTGTCTACCTAGGCAGCTTTTTAAAGCACACTACAGATTCAAAAGCTTAAAAGTTAAGGTTAAGAGAGGAAAAAATGTTCAGTCTAATAGTAGTTAGGGGAACTATTCACTTGTGACTTTTGCCTCAATAAACTAATTTACTGCTTATCAAAAGTTAGTAAGGGAGGCATGGGATAGGATTTTTTTATAGTCTGCCGGTGTCTCCTTGTCCAAGCCTGCTGAAATAATCCAAAGTTGAATCCTTTCTGGATTTTCAAAAGGAAATTCTGGAAAACTTTGCGATTAGCATTTATTAGGTTTGTTCTTGCATTTGCGAAATGCACACCAAATCACCATGTTGTCTTCGTTTACCTCAACAATTATTACTAAGCTAGCTAGACGTCCCGACTGTCATGCACTCCTGTTCTGTGTTTACCTTTTGAAGTCTGTAACGTTACTACTAACCAGAGTGCAGTAAAACTTCGCCGCTGCTGAGAAACTAGTTCCTGTAAATGTAATTAAGGGATGTAGAATAAGGTCATGCAGAATAAGGCATTAGTATGTGCTTTATAAGTAATAAACAACCAATATGCTAGTAATATGCAAGCTAAAAAGCAACTAGTTAATAATGAGAATTGGAGTTTAACTCCTTATTGCACTGTTGTTGTGTTTTATCTCACTATTAGCGTAGCAACATGCTAACATCAAACTCTATTGAAATCAATTGTGATTCTGCGCCTCGCCTCCCATGTGGAACTTTATATGTGGTGCGCGGAGTTCCTGCCTGTGTAGAGCTTTCCAAATCGGACGCTTTTGAGGTTCCGTGTCTATTAGCGTACTGCCTATACATCCAGTGAGGCAACTCGATGAGGTTTTGGAAATGAATCATTGCCCAGTGTGTAGCCTCTGTGAGAAGTTGCAGAGAATGAGGAAACAAGTTGGCTGGACAGCGGGAAACAACTGGGACTTTCCCATAAGAAAAGCATTTCTCCCTCTATTAGCAGCACACATTAAAGCCATGTTTCATTTATCTTCCTGTTGCTGCTTGTTGAATGGTGTGCCGAGAGCCCAGGGAACAGCATTAAATTGCAATAGTTAATGGTGTGATTTAGCTGTGTTTTGAAGTGGAGAAGGAAGGAAGTCACTGTTCAGAGACCTCTTATGTTATCACATGGAAAAAGGGGGTCTCTAGGGGAGTGTTGGGGTTGAGCGCACATGGGATGCTCTGTAATTTGGCCCAGGAGAAATGAAGGGCTGGTTTTTATTCAGACAGCCTCAGCTTTGATGTGTCACATCTTAATGTTGTACAGTTAAAGGAAATAGTTCATGATTTACTCGCTTGTATGTTGTTTCCAAACCTGTATGATTTCTTTTTTTTTTTGGAAAGCAAATTATTATTATTTATTATTATTATTATTATTTTTGTGCATCATCTTTACGCAGCTTTTCCATATAACACTTTACTCTTTCTTATATTGTGACTAATTTTGTTTGTTTTTTAAATTATTCATATTATTTTATTTTAAATATTTGTGTATTGTATGATTTTTATATTTGCATTATTTTTTTTTCATCTAATTATTTTTTACTTAATTTTATGTTTGTTTCTTTTAACGACAGACATGGTAAAAATTAATTGCTGTTTTATGGAAAAGTCCTGGTTAAAGATCCTTGTTCCATTGTTTCATGGAAAAAAAATATGGACGAGTTCAAATAATTTTCTAATAATTTAATAATAATTTAGAGTAACTAGAATAACTCTAATAGTTTAGAGTTTTTTTCTGTATCACAATATTTTTACAGTCAGAAAGATGTCTGATTTTGGGACAGATGATAAAGTTCGTTTGAATACATTTGCCTGAATATATTGAACTAGGCAAAAGCATTTGAAACCTATCTATCTTTTTCTTCTCTTATAGCCTGCTGCTTCTCTTTTTTTCACCCTATACAATATTCCTTTTACTCTGGTCTCATTTTAACCAGGCATATGGAACAATATTATCCTCAGAGAGGATGGAAAAGACAACCAAAGTAAAATGAAAACATTGGTTAGTTCTGCTGGAGCAAAAGGAGAGTGTTAAGGTTTTGACGTAGGAGATGAGAAACAGCTATTTTTCCATCGCTGTTTTGACCATTAGAAAACAGTGGCTTGTGAATTGCAGCTCCGTGAGGTTGACTGATTAGAAGCCCAAGGAATAGAGACACTGTGACTCAGCGTTAGAATATGACCTAGGCTGTTGCCATTGTGCTGTTGCAGCTTTTAAGTCACGTGTTGCAATCATGGATTTTTTATTTATTTATTTTTTGAATCCTCAAGTGCATCTATGTCCCCTCACACTGGCTGTTTGTGCTAATATTGGGTATATTCTGGCAGTCTCCAGGCCTCTCTGTGGTCTAGACCTTAGCTTGTGTGCCGTGGAGCTGGGAGCCCCATGAGTCACTCTTCCCAAAACCACCATCTCTGTGTGAGAGCATAGGCTTCTCTGCTGCCCTGAAGACATCACTGCTCGGACTGTCACAACACAGGCTTTCACACACGTTCTCGGTCTCTTAACACACATTCCCGCTGGCCTCTTGCTTGGCAAGCCCCTGCACCAGGATGCTGTGAGGTGGCTCTTGTTTCTGTCATCAATTGTTGTCTGTTTTTTGGGAAACCATCCTGCTGACAGTCAGTGAATTGCTGATTGTGTTTGTCAAGCTCCAAAAAGGAAAACCATACGTAGTCTAAGCGCGTGTTCACTCTTGAAGTTCCGTTTGCTTGGTTCTGTTGGTCCAGACCAAAAAAAAAACATTTAGTCCTGGTTCACTTAGTATTCCCATTGACATTTTAATACCGAACTTAACCCTCAATCAGGTCATGGGGTCTATACGACCTCAATTCGA
This sequence comes from Hybognathus amarus, assembly GCA_030378365.1. NCBI lineage: Eukaryota > Metazoa > Chordata > Actinopteri > Cypriniformes > Leuciscidae > Hybognathus > Hybognathus amarus. The sequence continues at coordinate 7,163 of JAQIUQ010004307.1, forward strand.
TTTTTACTTTGAGGTTCCCTTCATCTCAATGGAATAAGATTTAGTGACTTCATACATTATCTATCTATACACACACAAAAAAAAAACTGGGCTTGATTTCGATTGTTCTAAAAAAAAACAACGTTTACACTTCGGGGTCAGTATGACCCCACATTAAAATTAATGGGAAATGTGAATATATATATATATATATATATACATATATATATATATATATATATAATATATATATATATCATATATATATTATTCATGTGTCCAAAAAAAAAAAAAATCCAGTATAAATCTGAAAATATTTACACAAAAATGAAGGCCTGGTACTAGAGCAATAAATGCAATAAAATAATATTTCATATGCAAGCTAATGGTGTAGTTAAAGAATTGTGTGTTATATTGATACAAAAGTACTTTATATCTCCAAAAACACAGCATTAATGAGTAGATGAGAAGTAAACAAAAAAAAATATATTATTTGTATGATTAAAAATGTATATTTTTTGTACAATTACTCAATTGTTGAAGTCGTATAGACCCCGAATCCCAGAAGTGTAAACAGGAAACGAAGACCATTTGAAGGTTAAAGATACTGAACACAACCTGATTGGAGGGCTTTTATTACGTATATTTTGTGACGGAACATGACAAACATCCAAAACAATGTGGTGTGCTTGTATGATATGATACTACATGATGATATTTTGCTCATGCAAACCAGCTAAACTGGGACTCCCAGAGTTTGTTAGATTACTGGAATAGAGCTTTCACCTTCAATTGAAAGTTTTACAAAACTTTCAATGAACAAAATTCTTATGGATATGCCCTTATATTGTATTTTTATGTAGAGCTTGGTCCAGCTATTTGTCTTTTTCAGGGAAGCATAGATGTATTTGAGATCCCTGTGTGTTCCTGCTGAGTGCTCAGGCCGCTGGAGATGCAGTGACCACATTTATGTGAAACCTGAAGCCGCTCTGCTGTGGTTGCTGCTACATACAAAAAATGTGTAACCCTTAACGTCAGTGCCTGTCATTGTCTTTTTATGTACAGATTGCACACACACAACACAATTGCCATATGACCTTTAGCCCCATCCTGCACGCCTGCCATTTTCTTTCACACGACCTTGAGCTTTTTATTCACCCAGGTCTATTTTCATTCAGCATCTCCGGCCCTCTTTCATGCGTCTATGTCTGGTGTGTGCAGTTTCAGTCCTGTTAAGCTCGCTGTCTCTGTCCAGAACACCTGTCCCCTAGTACAGGCTCCTCCTCTAGAGTCACTGTATGGTCATTTATCATCGTTGTCATATTTTGAAAGTAGTTTCTCCAAAAAGCTCAGAAGTTGGTCAAGAATTTTGTCACATTCATGTAATGAAAAGGCAGTAAAAGGATCAAATGCAAAATATGCAGGTCAGTCCCAGCTTATCTGTGCAAAAGAAAATATATGACTAGCAATCATCGCATAACAATACATAATAATAATATAGTAACAACTGTTGTTGGTATGTATGTGTGTGAGTGAAAAATAAGCATTAGTAGTGTATTCATTTATCTGTATTGTTTTATTTTTTTTCTTCTCATCTGAAAAGGTGAATATCAATTTAGTTTTTTCGTCAGCCAATCCCCAGGTCAAATCAGGAGAATTTCTATGATTGTGGATTATTACGTGGCATTTATTTCACAACCGAATGTGAATCTGAGCTGATATTCTTAGTGAGAGTTGATCTTGTCCTGGTTGGAATTGTTTATGGAGATTAAGTGTTTTTTGTTTTAACCTGACCTGAGGAGGGGATGATTATTAAGGGAATTTGAGGACGTTTAGCTTGCTTAATGACAAACTAATTTCTTTCTACATATTTCTCTCTCCTTCTGCCTTCTCTTCCTCTTCATACATGGATATTCATTTCGTTGAAGGAGACGTGCCAAAGTTAAACCCTTCTGCTGAGTCATGGCAGAGGTGATAGCTCCATTGCGACCTGCCATGTGTGATGAATACAAACTGTCTTTGAGAGGGAAAATTGAACCCTGTCACCTCACAGGACACAGACGTGCAGCTTCTCCCGAGGACACGCGCAGACACCCTCACATGCACAAACACACCTTGCAGGTAGATTGTGCGTGTGGGAGAATAGCTGACTGTGGCAGAATAGAGAGTGAACCCTTCTGGGAGCTCAGTGTCCTTGCTGTCAGGACAGTTAACTTCCTGTGCCGCTCTGACCTCTCAGGCTATATGGATTTGTGTGTGTGGTGCAGTTACTGTGCTGTGTGGAGTATTCATGAGTTTGTATAATTCATATTTATTACACCATTTTGTCTCTAATGAATTTCATTCTCAGACTCTGAAGCAATTTTGTTAATAAAACACATTAGTCATTAGTGCATTGGGGAACCTTTTGTTTGGCACATGGCACATGTTGGTAAAATTGTCTTCTCTGTGGAGTATGTGGCTAGGCATGCCGAAACTAGTCTTAAACATTATAAGAAATTCTTATTTTTAGCTTAAACCTATGAAAAACAAAACAAATAGAGGGACAGAATAATTTCTTCTGGGAATTTTAAATGTAACTAGGGTTGCAAAGGGGCTGAATATTTCCAGAAACTTCCCAAAAATCCTGGAAAGATTCCGAAAAATCCTGGAAAGTTTCCGAAAATCCTGGAAAGTTTCTGGAAACTTTGCAACCCTAAATGTAACACAAATGTTACATATTAAGTATTAAAAGATAAAGTATTAGTATTTAATGATTTAGAAGTATAAATTAATACAACAATATTTTTTATTTATTTAGTAAAAACAATGAATAAATGTAAGTATTTATTTTCTTACCTAAAGCTGATGAATGAAGACATAACCCAAATCTTATTCACAAGAGTAAGTGAGCTTTCTCTGTAATATCTATTCATCTATATATACTGTAGAACGTCTATATATAATACTCCTATGCAAGAGTGAATCATACAAAAAACATCAAGAAATGTTTGGTTCATCTTTCACAATGAAAAATAAAATATAATTGCTTAATTTTTCTTTTGCTTTGGGGGTAAAATATTAGTCAGACAATTCTTTCTCATGTCAACCTGTTTATTACTTCTTTCATCACAGATGGGCCAAAGTGTTAAACCCAAAAGTGTGTACTTTTGCTCCACTAGTGGCACCAAACAAAATTGTAATATCAATGACTACATTTACTTAATATATTACTTGAAATATGGTTTGTAAGGCTGCAAAAGAATGTTTAAGATTACATTTTAGGCATAAATATAAAAACAAAGATCAAATGAAGACTCAAAAGCGGATCAGGCTGAATTAAAAGTAAAAAGCGCGAGAGCGCGCGTGATATTCTCGCTCGCGCATTATATTAATTTCCTTTCGCGCTAAAAAGGTGCGCTCTCGGCATTTGACAGGAAAATAACGGCATAGTTCTGCAGCATCCACCTTCCCTGTAACGTAACACCAGAGCACTACTGTCAGCGGCGCAGCGTAACGTTTCGTTTCGAACGTTGTGTAATTAAATACATCGCAGGAAATACAGAGCAGGAACCTGTGCTGGCTTGTTTGTTATGAATCCAGTGATTTAAGGATGGAGAGGTCTGCATTTTGGCATTCCCAGTGACTCAGTGGCCTAAAATGCCTTTGTTTAAATGGTGACGGAATAAAGTTAGTCAACATTTACAGCCTGAAATCCTCCAGATCATTTCCTCTCTTGCTCATCCATTCCAGTGAGGTCATCTTTTGGGTTTCCGAACCTACTGGTGCTGATGAATATGTAGATAACTACTTCCAAACGTCCTCAATGATTCTTATTTGGCACATTTTGTCACTTCTCTTCTTCCTCCTTTTGCAGTCACAGCGAGGATGTACCGTCGAGACAAAAGAGGAGGGTCGTTGCTGGCAAGACAAACTCTCCGGCGGAATGTTTGGAGTCTGTTGCCAAGCAATACGGCGGGGTTTGATTTACGATTACATCTTCCGACCGGCAGCTTGTTGCAATTATCTTTGTCGTTTGAGAAGCCGAGTGAGCGAGCGGGTGGGTGTGTGCGTACAGTTTTTCTGTTTATTTGACTGAAAATGCCCCAGTATTCTCTTCACAAGATCTTCACTGATCTTTCACACCGCCTGTTGCGTTTAACATTTATATGTACCCTCTGTTTTTAAACTTTTCTTTTCCTTTCTATCGATTACAGATTCCATGTCTTCCTCTTAGCTGGTCACTGTATAACATGGATGGTCTTCTGCAGATTAAATCCAGATATTTAGTTTGTTTGAAGTGTTGCTCTGACTGGACCAAAGCGACGCGGTTGCATGAGGGGCTGGTTTTAATTCTCAAATTCAGGTCAGGAATCGGCCAGCCATCATACATGAATGTGTTTGTTGGAGAAGCTCTTACTCTAAACAAAGGAACCCCAAGTTTCAGGAAGTCCCTTAAAGCAGCCATCTTAAAGGAAGCTCTGACAGATCTTAATGTGTTTATGGTGCTAAAGCTTTGTTCAGGTAACAACCTTGAAGAACAGACTGTTCAGTTTGACATGAACCTAAGATGAAACTTATTGTGGACATTTTATTAATTGAAAACTTCTGATAGGATTGGATTGATCGTATCAAATGCTGATTGTAGGCAAAATTTTGGACCTTTATTTTAGTTTCATATCAAAATTTTAAATGTTTATATTTTAAGTAAGTAATCCAACAACATTTAGCCCCAGACCAACATATTCATTTTGGGGGTAACAATTGGATAGCAGCACATTGTACCGAAATTTCCAAAATGATATTGTACTGAAGTCAATTGTTGGTACTGTGGTCCCCTGTACACTCCAGCAGATGATTGATGTGCTGTTGATGTGGGAATCCAGAGAAGATCCTCCCAGATGATTTTAATTCCATCATCTCCCAGCAGAACGCATTGATTTGCCTCAGTCGCCACATGTTAGAGAACGCGTGCGACTGCGCGGTGTTCGCGTGTCTGTGTGCTATGTGGTTTCAGAGGCTGCGGGCACAGCTGTCTGGGTGTAATAAGACACACAGGTTGTCCTCGTGTGGCCTTTGTTGTTTCATTGGCATCTTTTAGCTCTCGTCTCTCCCTTGGTCTCGTCTCGCAGTCTTATCCGCACACTCCCCTATTGCACTCATTTCACACACGCACACACCCTCTTTCAAACATAATTAAGCTTTTGTTCAGCAAATGGAAAAAGGAAAAAATGATGACGGGCTGAGTGATGGAAGGTAGGCAAACGGAAAGGGAGAGAAGGAGGTAGGGAGCAGAACACTCAAGAGTTTTTGTGGTGAATGCCCATGTTGTTCCTATTTTAAAGCCCTATGGCCCCAATGGCTGCGCAAACCGGTGCTTTTGACGGTCAGCCATTGTTCTGCGCACCATCAAATCAGCCTGACTTTAGTTCTTTTCTCTAGTCTGCTGTGGCTCCATTGTTCAACTTGAGGTTAGGGTTAAAAAAAAGGCAAATGAAACAAATTCATGGGTAAAAATAAAAATATCCCTGTATTGGGTTATTTTAAAATTAAGGAGACACCTACATATGTTGTGCCACAGTTGCATATACAATGTAGTACTATTTTATATTTTCCTACATTATCTAGTAGTATAGTTAAATACAATTAATGTTGATTTATAGACATTATAGTCATTCGCATTGCAGGAAAAAAACATTTGGCCAGTTTAATGAAATGGTTTTTGTGTTTTTTCTTAAATTTGTTTTAAAATCTTATTTTGTTTCATTTATTTCTAATTTTCAGTCTGGCTTTAGGTTTTAATCTCTTTCTCTCACTCGCTCTCTTTTTCTCTCTCGCTCTCTTTTCTCTCTCGTTCTCTCTCGCTCTGCTTCAATAGTTCCTGACCCATTTTTAGACTTTTTTTTTCTTTTTTTTAAGAAATCAGGGTTTTTGCAGCAAGTCAAATGTTAGAGATAATTTTAGCCTCCCTCCAGCACAATAAAACTTATTTCATTCACTCTTTCCTACAGCACAGAAAATTACACCAGCTAACCGGTGTATCCGTCTCCTTGTCAGACGTCTAAGCAAAAGGGAACTTTTCTCATTTGGAATTAGGAGCTGTGCTAAGAGACCTTGGCATCTGATTGATTAAGAGCTTGGATGGGATAAAAACGGATTTGTCTGTTTAAATGGTGGACAAGTGCTCAAGAGTTTTTTTTCTGCAGCTGCTCAATTGTCCTGACTAACCATGTCATCTTTTCTGTCCCCTAGGTGTGGTGTATGGCAGTCAGGTGGTTGTCCCCCCTAAGGTGAATGCTGTGTTGGGAAAGAACGTCACCCTCAGCTGCAGGGTGCAGGTGGACACGAACCTCAGCCTGACGCAGAGCTCCTGGGAGAGGAAGCTGCCCACTGGATGGGTGACTATGGCCGTGTACAACCCCATGTTTGGCATCTCCATCCCTCCTGAATATGAGCGACGCCTGTCCTTCCGCTCTGCCCTCTATGCATGACGCCACCATCATGCTGGAAGATGTGGGGTTCGCTGACATCGCGCGTGTACACCTGCAAGGTTGCCACCTTTCCGCTGGGCAACACACAGGCCTCCACCACCGTCAGCGTGCTCAGGTAACTTGAGACGGTGTGTCTGTATGCGTGTGTTTTTGCAGTCTCAATAAGTTTGATTATGCACATAGCGTGGTGCTTGTGTATAAATGATAAAGTGCCATGACAAACATTTTGCATGTGCGCGGTTGACAAACAAAGAAAAGGCGTGCGAGTGGATGCACGTCATAGCTGCTGATTTGTGTAAGTGGGTAAGTATGCAGCGTGTGTGGCGAAAGGGTGGAAAAACATTAAGAGCCACTCCAGGGCAGGAATGAATGTAGTGTTTTGAGGAGACCGTCCCAGCTCTTTCAGAGACATGGTGATGTTTGAACTCTCTTCCTCCACCAAACCCCCAGAGCCATCTGCTCTGCTAAACACAGATACAACTGAATGAAGCGGTGTGCTTTTGTTATCTGGGTGTACAAAGGAGACAACAAGGAAGCTTACAAGCACAGTGCTTTATGTTAGGTATATCAATTATGTATTGGACTATGGGGGCATGAGGAGAGTCGCGTTTTCTTCACAGTGAAACATCAGATGATTCAAGAATAGACTTCAGCAAGAATTAAATGAAATTAGAATATTTACTTTATTTTCAAATGAAATATAAAAATTAACCCTGAATGTGTTGTTTTAGATTGGCATTTCTCTAAATGCTGTTAAAGGAGAACTCCGTCAAACAATGAACCTTTGGTCTAATAAAACATCGTTACCTAGTCAATCGTTCTCTGAGATTTGTTTTCATGATAATCGAACGTAAAGAGTTTTATCTCTAAAAACTGTTTAGCGGATAATGCTAGCACTGGGGGCATTGACTAAGTAAAAAAGAAATCGCTCAGTTTATACCACTAACAAGGCTCAAAATAGCCCCACACTAACGCAGTAACATAATGAGGGTCCATACATGCAAAACGAAGCATTGAGAACTTTGTAAGTGTACAGACCGTTTAATAAGAAGATACGTTATAAAGACAGTTCACTTCATGTATACAGACAGAAGCCATCTTAGAAAATAAGTCTCGATAAGTCAAATCACGAACGACGTGCTGAGTGAGCTGAACTGTATGAAGTTCAGCGAACTTCTGAACTGTATGAACGGCGTTCGGGATCGACTTATCGAGACTATTTTTTAAGATGGCTCCTGCTGTGTATACATGAAGTGAACTGTCTTTATAACGTATCTTATTAAACGGTCTGTACTCTTACAAAGTTCTCAATGCTTTGTTTTGCATGTATGGACCCTCATTATGTTACTGCGTTAGTGTGGGGCTATTTTGAGCCTTGTTAGTGGTATAAACTAGCGATTTCTTTTTATTTAGTCGAATGCCACCAGTACTAGCATTATACGCTAAACAGTTTTTAGAGATAAAACTCTTTACATTCGATTGTCATGGAAACAAATCTCAGAGAACAATTGACTAGATACCAATGTTTTATTAGACCAAAAGTTCATTGTTCGCCAAGTTCTCCTTTAATTAAAATTTTTATTCATCCAAGCATCACCATTACCACAAAAATCTTAAGCAGCAAAAACGTTTTCAACATTGATAATCATAATAATAACAAATGTTTATTGAGAAGCAAATCAGCATATTAGAATGATTTCTGAAGGATCATGTGACCCTGAAGACTGGAGTAATGTTTGGTTTACAATTCAATTTCAATTTCAATATAGCTTTATTAGCATGACTGTGTAACACAGTGTTGCCAAAGCATCAACATATTATATATAAATAATATTTTACCATCACACAAATAAATTATATTTTAAATATATTAAAATATAAGAACTGTTATTTTAAATAATCTATATCTAGTTTAATCTAGTTTTAAAAAATAACTTTTAATTTATGCCGCTAACATCAAGTGTAGTTGTCTTGTTAAAGTAATAAATGACACGCAGACAGACAAGTTTGTGAAGGTTCATAAAGCACAAGAAAAGATAAATTGAAAAAGATGATGTCAGATAAAATGAGCTGTGCAATTGGAGGAAAATCATTATGTAAATGAGAGCAGAGACGAGACGAACAAGGACTGAGTGCTTTAATGAAAGGAGAGATGGGGTGGGGGGGGGGGTGTTGGAGACAGGAGTGTATGAGTATGGGAAATATGCCAGCTGCTTTTGGGATTCACTGCACTTTAGGGTCAAGGATGTCATTGCGTAGTCCTGTTGAATGTATTTAAAAGTGACAAGATTTGCCGCACACATGGGCATAGATCACATATTACGAACACAGGCACTGTTATGACGCTGTGCATCACTGTCACTCACCACACACCAGTGGACCGTTGAAGGTGCGATGACCATAGTCTACTGCTACTGTTGTCTCTGAATGTCAGCTGCCAATGTTAATACTACACAAGATGATGAGAAAGACAGAGGGAGAAACAAAGGCTTGTCAATGAGTTTTGATGCATTCAATCCCTGTCCATTGACTTCTGCAAATTAATATTTATTATAAAATAGGGAAGACTATCGCCAACTACCTCATAATATGATGCACATGTTGATGCTAAATGATGTTATAAGTCCAAACTAACTTCAATTTTACTGAGCTGTTTTTCATTACATAAGACATCACCATAAAGTGTCCAAATGCCTTTTATTTTATTTTGAATAGCATTAACTACATTATCACTGTATGAAATATGTATATCTGTATTTGAGAGAAATTATCATGATGCACTACTGTTTGAAAGTAGTTTTTTTTTGAGAAATGGTAACACTTTACTTGAAGACTGACATGACAGCAACATTTAGCAATTGGTTCTAACATTAATGATAATAAAAAAAATTGATATCAGCGTAATTTTAAGATTAAATTTAAGATATTTTAAAATAGAAAACAGTTATTTTAAGTATTAAGAAGTATTTTTTTTTTACAGTATTCTGTAGTTTTGATAAATGCACCTTTGGTGAGCATAAGAAACTATACCATTTAAACGTTTGGGGTCGGCAAGATTCTTTTGTATGTCAATGTGATTTGTATTATCACAGCCCTTTTTGACTTAGTGGGCCTCCCCTGTCACAGAGCCCTGCAAAATGTTCCCATTCATCTCCCACCTTTTGATGACACTGAGTGGAGGAACGGAAGGGAGAGCGCCCCACACGTTAAGTTTCTGTCAGCCTCCGCAAAGCTCAGTTTTCCATCCCTGAACACTGCTGGATTCATAATGGCTCGCACACGCTCAAGCCCCGCCCCTTCTGCTATGTAAACTGGATAAGCCATTAAAACCAATAATTTCATCTTCTCTGGAAAAGCACTTAGTGCTCTCTGATGAGAAACCGAGGCCGCCCTCAGCCGGTAGTTACCATAAAGGGTTTTTTTTTATTTCAGTCTGATAAGTCTTTTATTTCTTAAAGAAAATCTAATTATACTCTCAGTCATGCTTATCAGTTTATGAATGTATTGGCTGTGGAACCAGAGTAATTCTTAATGCTGAAAGAATTAGGTTTTATTTAGCTTTGTACTCTCATCTGAATGGATTTCCTTTAGCTTGGTTCATTATCTTGATACGTCGTTCAAGTAATACGTGTGATCATGTCTTCTCACATTAAAGTGCAGAATTAAATGCAACCAGTGTGGTCCATGTAACTCGTATGTCTCTGTCTGTCTTAGTGGAGCCGAAGGTGTATGTCTCAGCCGGATCGTCCGCTCTGATCGACGGTGGCAATGAAACTACGGTGGCCACATGCATCGCTGAGAGGGCTCGACCCCCTGCTGAGGTCTCCTGGGAGACTAATCTGTACGGCACGTCTGAGGCCCACATGCAGGACGATGCTAATGGCACCACTACAACCCAGGTGCACTACACCTGGCAGCCCTCCCGTCACTCCCAAGGACACACGCTAACATGTGTGGTGAAACATCCTGCTCTGCAGAGCGACTTCAGGATACCCTATATTGTCAATGTACAGTGTGAGTAACACATTTTATTTCTTTTAAAGGTTTGAATTGAGCAAATTTACCAGACATAAAGTATTCCTTACTTGTAGCTTTATTTCTGACATGTCTTTGTTTCTTTGAAATCTGTATCGACATCTGTATTTTCATTTGCTCACATCACAAAAAAAAAACCTAAGAACTAAGGCCAGATTCACATATCAGCGCCTAAACGCGTAGAAAACGCTGAGCGCTCCACATTCTCCTTTTCCAAAGCGCTAGGGCGGTTGCGCTCCGGTTGATTCTTGTCATGTGACCTACTGTATGCTTATGGTGCGCTTGCGGCATTCTGAAAAGTTGAGACGTTTTTATCTCGATGCGGCGCGGACGCGCCTGGAAAAACGAGCGCGTCGCACCGTGACCGTGTCGCTTCCATTATGAGCGCACAAACCGCGCGCCTCCATTTGAAATAATGAACTTGAGCGCGCAAAAGACGCGATATGTGAACGGCACTTAAGCTACCATGTAGCCTTAAAGCTACACTGTGTGATTTTTACCCTCATCTAGCGGTGAAAAGGTATATGACCATCCAGTGAATATTAGTTTCTGTTCCTCTCAATTCCGATTTCGTTTTAACTCCTATGGTGGCCAATGTAGTCCAAGATTAACATGGCTTCCAGTTCGAACCTCGTCCATGAGTGTAAACTCAAACGTAAATGTGAAAGGCGAAGCTTGAATTAACGGGTATGTCCCTCTTTGGCTAATGTACTTTCAAGATGGAGGGGCAACATGGCGACCGACATTAGAACCCCTTACTCGTATGTATTTTCAATGGCATATTATACACTCACGAGAATACTTTATTTCTTGAACGAAGTAAATATACATTAATGAGGACATATATTTTTGAAAGAACTAAGTGTTTTTAGCTAAGAATAAACTAAGAGTTACACAGTGTAGCTTTAATGACGTTATCACCCAATTGGCTGCTAAACTTATCTACTCCCCAAATGTTCTTGCTCCTGTGTGCACGCAAGCCTGTTTGTTTGCTTGATGTACAACAAACAAACCCAAAGTAGCTTCTCCATGAAGATTTCACAGTAACTTGTGTTTTTTTTTAGTTTTTTTTTTCTGTACCAAGTCAAAGCAGTCAGATTTATGTCTAGAGCCTACATCTGTTTTCCAAATCACCCAGTGCGGTAACTATCCACATGACATGATGTCTTGATGCTGTCTTGTGCGTGATGGAGCTGAAAGCTTTTTCACTAGGACACAGTCCTTAAGAATTCATGGACTTCTTGTGAATAAGGGTATTGATGCTTCAGACGAAAGATTTGTCAGCGTCATTTAACGATTTCTGCACAGACTTCTAAGCACCATTGAGCAGTGAGGAAGGCGTATAAGTGTGTGCAGTGGTGGCGAGTGCACAAGCGCAGGTTTCTCTTAAATGAAATATAGATGTTGTGGTGAGGGGCAGGTACAGGAAGCAGCCGGTGTAGCGAGGATGGGAAGGGAGAGGTCACATCAGTCATGGGACGACGCTATAGTCACGAAAGCTTCTTTAATTCATTTTCCATCAGTCTTTTTCCTCTCATTTGGTCTACATGACATCTTAATTCAGCACGCTCACTTAAAGAGCTTTTCTAAAAGCACAAATCAATACAGTGTCCATAGTCTTTGTAAGTAGTCTTGTACTTTTCTGAGTCCTAATGGTGAATTTCTTTATGATCAATTAGCATTAATATACTTGTTGTGTCATAAATTACTACTTTATTTCTATCTCTCTGTTTATCTATCTGACTGTCTTTCCGGCCGTCATACATTTGTTACATTTTAATCCAATCGAATGCTCTCTAGCATGAGAATGCCCTACCCCTAATACATATCCTACTGTAGCAGATAACGAAATCATGATTTATGGCTGTGATGTAACTAAAACCTATTGGGTATTTAAAAAACAGGGACCTTAGATATGCCCTGCCAAATCTTCCTATTCTAATAGGAGATGCATCAACACGGGAGCAGAAAACTGCACTCGTTATGTCATTTCATAGGGTCTTTAACAAGGACAGCCTTACCTTACGTTTCTTACATTACTCTGAATGAACCCTTTGTGCATTTTGTGTTTTTGTGTGTGTGCGCAGTTGCTCCAGACATCCTGGTGCTGGGCTATGACGGCGACTGGTATGTGGGCAGGGAGAATGTGCAACTAAAGTGTGAGCCAAGGCCAACCCGCCTGCCCAGCACTTAAGATGGATCAGGTGTGTAACCACTACACTCACAATAGCCACATCACACCATGTCTGGTATGGGTTCAAGAGTGCTAATGCCGGTTTCCTGGATTCCTCTCAATCAGCAGATAATCTCTATAATTCACAACACCAATAGTTGCTTTCAAACTGTCAGGTTTCAATGCAAATGAACCAGTTTCATGTGCGAATGCCCAAACATTGTACACATTCAAAGTAAATCAGTTCTCTGCCACTAATAAATGAATGTTTTTCAGTATTGTTTGGCGCATTTGAAAGATTTGAAAGTCAGTCGTGTGCTTAAACATTTATTAATTGTGATTAAATTTACCTCAAGCAGTCATATGTTAAATATTTTATCACACCAACTCATTCTTTTCTAATAATAGCTGTAATTAAACATTTCAAGGGAACCTATTATGACAAGATGTAATGTAATATAAGGCTTAGATGACACCAGAATGTGTTTTATGATGTTTCTGCTAAAAAAAAAACCCAGATCATTTATTATCCCATGTTGTAAATGCCAATTTTTGAGTGGAAGCAAAAGCATGCTGTTTTCATGCTTCTTTAAATGCAAATGAGCTGCTGCTCCCCACCACTATCCCGAAAAGCTAACAAAACATCTTTTTGGTTTTGATTTTCATCTATTGTGGTCACGCTCAGTGCAGTTGACATTGTAGTTTTTTGTCATCTTGAAAGTGTATTATTGCCATTTTTAAAGCCGTATCAGTTTAAAATTCTGATATATGGTTTTCTGAGCGCACACATCCGATGCACATGCACAAAAAACTGACTGGCATGTGAGGATTAAACTAAGATCTTTTTCTTATCTTATTTGCTTTTAAACTTTCAAACACACACAAGGTTATGTCAAAAACACAGTAACTGCAGCATAATATGCAATATCTACTGCTGTATGCTTTGAATATGAATCAAACAATAGAAGAAAAACAGAAAATCATTCATTGCTTTTGATTAAATAACTTTAGTAGCTTAAATAAGAATACATTTCTTAAATCTGAAAGTGTCTTAAAATGGGCATTTATGTGGAAAATAACAAACGAGAGTGGATGGATTTTTGCAACAAAATGGTGGTTGTGTACACACTGCGGACTTAATTATGTTCAAAACAATGTAAAGTGAATTCTGCATAATCGGCCCCTTTAAAGGGATACACCACCCAAAAATAAAAATTCTGTCATCATTTGCTCACCCTCAAGTTGTTGCAAACCTGTATGACTTACTTTCTTCTGAAGGAAGACATTTTGAGAACGATTTTTGGGTGGAGTATCCCTTTAAAAATATGAAATGACATGGTAGTTATGAGCAAACAAAAAAATGTTCACCAAATCATTTTTTTTTTTTTAATTTGGCGACTTCAACTATGCATTTTGATGGAGTTCCCATGTATGCTGGGTACTTGTTTCCTTATCTGGTCCAACTCATCCATTTCACACAAAAAACAACAATTTTAAGTCCAACTTTTGACTGACTCTGTAAATTACTAATGCTACTGACATTTCCACAGTGTCTGGGCAGATGAGAGATATTGCTATTTGGAAGCAATTTGACATGTTTTGTATGTTGTAGGTTGGATGGAGAGATGCCAGATGGAGCAGAGGTGCTGAATAACTCTTTGGTTTTTATGAGGCCCTGCAGAAGAACGACTCTGGCGTTTACAGGTGTGAGGTGGCAAACGACATCGGACTGGCAGTCGAGACATTAGAGTTCGCATTCAGGGTGAGTGAGAGACTTGAAACTTGCCATACCCATTTAATAATTATTTTTCCCATGTGAAGCTGGAGAAACAATAATAAGCAACACAACTTAACCAGTCAAATTTAGTGAAATGTTGGCTTAAATCCAAAACAAAAATGTACTTCTTGCATTATTTCTTTCATTTACTAATTTCAAGCAAGATATTTCTTAATGTTTCCTCTCTAGAACCCACCTATCTCACATCACATCCTGATCCATTTTTTTAAGGCACATAAGCTCCCAATCATTAGCATGAGGCCTTTGCCTCAGGGGCATTGGCCCTCCATTAAGTCCAGCTTTGGTGCTTAAAAAAAAAAAGTTTGATTTATTTTTTATTGGGTTTCATGAGTCATTATCAAATTGACCTCTGAAACGGGTTTTCGACTGTCAAACTCCATAGTGTTTATCTCCTATCATTTTTGTGTAAACATTAAACATTGAATCGTGCTGTTTAATTAGTTTCTGTGATGGAGACACATTGATTTCTCTCCCCTCCTCCCTCGTGCACACTTATATCTCTGAGACTGTCACGCAGTTATACAAGGGGAGAATGAGCGGAAGCAACCTTGACTGAGAGATGTCCTAGATTCATGAAACATTTCACCAGCTCTTTTCAACCACCATTAATTATGCATTTTCTTTTCTTCTTTTTTTTTAAAAACTTTTTTAAATGCTCTCCCCTTGAGAAAGATTCAGCATATGCGTGCATGAAGCTATGTGTTTCTGTTTGTTGTTTGCGTGTGGCTGTTTGTCAAAGTTGTCTGCCTATATCTTTTTTAAGAGTCCCTTTGCGTCATCAGTTGTTTGAGTCGTGATGTTTCTAATAGAATGCCTACTGCTACTGTTTGCATATTAACTGAGTGACTGTGGGTGTCTGCTGTTAGTTGCTGATCTTTGTGCATGAGTATGGGTGGGCAGAACCTGTCCTGCATGTAAAACACCCTGCCACTACCTGTGTGGTCACCGGTCACCCCCCAGATACACACCCACACACTCCCTCCAGATGGACCGATCACATTTAGGTATAAATATGTATAGTGTACGGACAGGCATGGGTTAACACATACTGTACATAATTTGTGATAAATCTGGGTTTTATAGAGGCACAGAGAAGAGAAGCATGGAAGGGGGAGGGATTTTTGACCTTTCCGTGAGCTTGCCCTCTCTTTATGTCCTGTTCTCTTCCTTTCTGGACATTGACGTGCTGAGGCGAGAAGCTCTAGTGTTTATTGATTGAAACAAATTATTCTTTAACTCGCTGGGTGAAATTGAATAAATTAAAAATAAATTGACATTATACATGGCTTGCGGTTTAAGGGGATAGTTCACACAAAAATTCTGTCAATATGTACTCATCGTCATGTTGTTGCAAACTTGTATGACTTTCTTGTGTGAATCAAAGATATGTTTGAAGAATGTTCATGCCATTTTTTTTCCATACAACTGTGGTTCATGGTGTTAATCTCTAAAAAATGCACTATAATTATAGTCTTCTAAAGTATTCTGAATTTGCACATTAGCTTAGTCCAAATGTAATATATATATATATATATATATATATATATATATATATATATATATATATATATATATATATATATATATATATATATGTGTATATATATATATATATGTATATGTGTGTGTGTAATATATATATATGTAATATATATGTAATATATATATATATATATATATATATATATATATATATATATATATATATATATATGTAATATATATATATACATATATATACATACATACATACATACATACATACATGCATGCATGCATGCATGCATGTATAACTACTTAGATTTTTAGGTGAACTATCCCTGTGGTTTAGTATATGCAACAAATTTTTCTGAATCATAGAGCTTCTCTTTCCTACATGCATATGCATTCTCTCACAGCAAACCCACAGATGCATCCACATTACATTTGACCTTGCGGGAACAATGCAGTCCATGAATGCTTTATGTATGCAACGTTTATTATTTATTCCAGTGAGGATGAGCAAATTATTCCCCACATTAGCTGGAGCATTTGAACCACGTAACCCTGAAGAGCTTGCAACTCGCACGTCTGCACTCAAATGCATTCACACACTTCACAGCAAGCCAAATAGTTCTCGTTGTGCCGGGAACAGGACACTCCATAATGGAATAGTTTCGACTTTCAGCTCCCAGCCTCAGAGAACGCTGCTTGCATTGTACAGATGCATGCTCCAGAATGAAACGCAACACGCTACTCCCTAACACAATCAAGCGATCAATGCATGATAATGGCGTTAGCTCAATCTCCTATCCTTGCACCGGTCATGTCATGTTAGCAGGGTATTCTTCGATGTCTGTTCCCTCCCCTCCCCCAGTAGCTCGTACCCTTTCACTGACCCCTTCCATTTAGTTTTTTTTTTCTAATCACTCAGCTATGTGGTCATCCATACTCCCTCTCTCAGCTAACACAAATGTTGCTCATTAGGTTTCATTGTTGCAGACGAATGTACTTCGTTGTTAGCTGGAGATGTTAGTATGTAGCTCATCATGAACCTCTTATCATGAAGATCTCAACTCTTCTTTCACTTTCACGTTTTGTTATGTTTTCTAGTCTTTGCTCTGGACAACAGTTTCAGGTTTTGAAGCTGTTGGAAGGTTTGCAATCACTTCCTGTCAATGAAAGATCTGTTTCAAAACCTGAAACCGTCACTTCCATGGCAACTGTTGGTCATTTTAGAAGATGTTACAGATTCATATGACTGTTAATGATATGCGGATGTAGTTGGCATTGACATTATCTACTTTTCTTTGTCTGTCCATCCCTTCCTCCGGCCCCCTTCCCTCTTGCCTTTCCTTCCTTCCCTCCATTAGATCCTCCCTCAACCACCACCATGCCCCCCACCACCCCTGTGCGCCTCCTAACCGCCGACATCTCTGCCACCGCACCTGGCAATAAACAGCGAGCCCTCATCACCTCTCCAACCCTGGCGCCGCTGCCGGAGGGAAGCCTAGGCTCAATTGTGGGTGGGGCAGTGGGCGGAGCCCTCTTCCTCCTGTTGCTGCTCATTCTGGGTGGAGTTTATTACCAGCGTCAGCGGCGGACTTTCCGCGGCGACTACTACACAAAGCAGTATCACGGCCCCTCGGACATGCAGAAGGCTCCCCAGCCCCATGAGTTGCAGCAAGTCTACAGCAAAGGAAGCCCTGACACCAAGCTCAAATCCAACCAGGATAACGGCTCCATCTACCCGGATAAGGATCGAGAAGAGTGGGGCGATTTTGACCGAGAGCGTTCACCCAATGGTCGCAGTAGAGCTTTGAGGGAAGCAGGCGGTCAACTCAACCACCATAACAATCACAACCATGAGCACGTCTACCACAACAACCGTCACCCCGGCCATCCGCAGACCTTGAGTCCAGCCCATCACATCCAGAGGAGCTCGTTGCAGCCAGAGCCCCGCAGGTACGCCGCTCCGCAAGTCATGAGCAACGGCTCCCCCTACATGCCAGAGGACTGCTACGACAATGACTACGTGTCGCACACCGATGGCTCAATGATCTCGCGGAGGGAGTGGTATGTCTGAGATGGATGAGCAGGAAGAGACTGCATAGACACTTGAAATGCTTCAGACTGCAAAATGATACAAGGATGAACAAAGTTATGTAAAGAAAATTAGTAGGAAATGCACCTTTTCTAGTAGTTTACACATACCTATTCGTTTTTGTACGTTAGCCTAATCATTAGTTAGCTCGTCATAGCTAGCTGGTTTAAAGGATGTTGTGGGACCAAAAGAGGCTATCATTATTGTCTTCATTTGTTAAGGTCAGGCAAAAAGACATCTGCTTTATGTTTCAGGGTGATTTAATTTGGGTTTTCTTGCCAAATCAATAGCCAGTCTCCTTTCCTTTGCACAGTAAGTTGTACTGTGTGATTTATTTAAAAGAAGTTCGCTACAAAAAGAAAGACATTCGAACAAATGCAATTTGTATTCAGATAACCTGTCGATAAGT
The DNA here is from genome assembly GCA_030378365.1 of Hybognathus amarus. Lineage (NCBI taxonomy): Eukaryota > Metazoa > Chordata > Actinopteri > Cypriniformes > Leuciscidae > Hybognathus > Hybognathus amarus. The sequence goes on from JAQIUQ010004307.1 coordinate 25,610, forward strand.
GTTTCAGTTCAGCGCTGATGTAAGCGTGGAGTTTCGATGAATCACGTCAACTTTTAATGTCTGTCACTCTGATGGAGGCAGAAATTAGCTCCTATCAACAGCCTGGCGGTTTCCATGGCAACATTTATTTCCTCTCTTCTGGCATTCAGAGTTGGAGTGCTTTGGGGAGGTGCTAGACAGGGAGAACTGTGCTGGATTTGATAAAGTCCAATGGGAGAAAGCCAGACAGGGATGATTGCCGAAATGGGGTGCTGTTATTGTATCAATTCAGCTTCTATTTGCATACCACTGTGTCACTGTTGGCTCTGGATTTCTTTTGTTTGTGCCATCAGAAATGTTTGCCGCTGTGCGAGTCTGACTGCGAAAATTGGACAATGTCTTGAACATCGAAAACTACTGCCATTGTTCAACACGAAAGCTCGTCCCGTGTTAATGTAGCTGTCTGGCTCGTCTTCGTCAGACCATCACTGCCCAGTGTTAACAACGTCCGACTGCATTCAGCGTCTTGCATTCCGTCACAAATCCTGTGCCTTCTGTTGTTTTTCTGTGTGTTGTCTGTGTCTGTCTGTAATATATAAATCCAATCAGCTAGTGTTAACCGAACAGTGTATTGATGAATTTCCTCATTGTCTGTGCAATAGTGTTAAGATTTCTGGCCTCAAATCAAACACATTTCACGCATCATTTACGCAGAAGACGAGAGCCTAACACGTGTTATTGGTCGTTCATTTTTAGTGTTGGCTGGATCTTAATAAGCTAGCAGATGCATATGGTTGGGTTTTGAGATGATATTGTAGTGCCTTAAACTGAAGACGTGCCCTGTAAGCATTATAATGTGCATGCAGAAGTTACAAACGAGTGAGTATCATTCTCAGAAGTATGCGAGTAGTTTTTGAGGCGTTTATAATGGTCAGGATGGGCCCTAGGATCGTTATTTTGTACTGTCATTTGTTTTCGGTGCCATTTTCTATGATTTGCTTTTTGCAGATTTTCGGACAATAACGAATTTTTTTTGCTCGCATTAAATGACATGTGACACTTGAGTTACAGTGCACATCAAGAGTTAAGTAAAACAAAAAATGTATGTGTACAGGTTTGGACAATGCAAAGATGAAGAATTCAATGTAAACAAGGTTGTTATGTATGTATATATGCTGGCAGTTTGGAGAACCTTGTTTTGTTTGTTAGTTTGTTTGACTTTATCGTTCCTCTAGGAAGCCTGAGATTTAACGGTGGAACGCACTTGAAAACCCACCGTTACACAGATTGTGATGAGATGGTAACACGTACACTTCTCCAGAACGTCTTTTTCACTTTTTTGTTTTGTTTTACAAAGATCTACTGTAAAAAAGAAAAGAAAAAAAATAATTAAAAGACAAATAGCAGAGAAGAAATGTATTTGCAATGTATAGATGCATTGTTTTGTAAAAAGTAAATTTTTGGGATACATTTGTTTTTGAAATAAAGCACCTTTTTTTCTGTGACATGTTTCTTTGTTTTAGATCTTGGCCTCAGGATCTGTTTCGTGTTGGTTGGAGGGGTGAATGTTGAGGTCTTGGGTGTGACTGGTTGCTTCAGCTGCAGAAGTGTTCCCTGTGGGGGTCTCTTCTACTTTCCTGGAGGCCTCCAGGGATGTATTCCTCACGCCCTCTTTTCCTTTGCTGTGGTTAGCCTACTTCATCTCCAAATATCCCTCATGCTCTGAGCCTCATGCATATTTTGTGGGAAAGCCTGTGGCTGAAAAGCTTCCTGTGGATGGGGGCTGAACTTCCTCTCAGACTTACCTAGGATAGCCTTAAAGTGGAGGGATTATGAACTTGTTGATTCTTGTGTTTGCACGGCTGTTCTGTCGATCTGTGTGAGGAGAATGGGGGAGCTGGTTGACGAAGGGAAGATCAAGCACAGCTGTGGGACTAAATGGTGTTTGAGTGGTTTTTGTTTCATAGCCGTTGGTGAGTCTATCATCCTGTCCAATCAGCTGGTGGTGGGACAAGCTAGTAATTAGTTGTCAGAAGTTCCACGATGAATCAATGTCCAAAGTCAGCTCATGAAACATGCCTCTAATCCAAGAGCCATGAGATCAGGGCTAAAATTAGTTTTAGTAAAGCAGTGGTTCTTTATCCATTTTCATGTGTTAGACCACCTTGCTCCCCAAAGCTGAGGGAAAAGGATGTGTTGTGTCAAAGTAATTACCTGTTGTTTTTGTTGTGTACAAATAACCCTTAGTTTATAACATTTATCTTGAAATGGCTAATATTGTAAGTTTAAAAGTTGGTGTAAATCAAAATATACAATTAAATTAAATATAATTCTATTATATTCAATGGAAACTGATATGACACTTTCACATTGTGCAAAACTTCTGACCGTTTTGTTCGTTTAATTAAAGGGTTAGTTCACCCAAAAATGAAAATTCTATAAGTATTTACTCACCCTCATGTTGTTCCAGACCCCGTAAGATGTTCGTTCTTTATTCGGAACACAATTAAGATATTTGTATTAAATCTGAGAAGCTGGATCACTCCTGCATACTAGTCCATAGGCTTCTTGAGGAATTGAACACTGCCGGCCTCAAAGTTATTAAAGACATTGTTAAAATAGTCAGTGGCTCAATCTTAAGTTTATCAGCTTTTTGTGCGCAAAAAAAACAAAAATTACGAACTTTATTTCAACTATTTGTTTACTTCTCTCTCTGCCTCGGAGTCAGGTTACTAGTTTAATTGCATAAACTTCTGTTCTTGCATGTCACACGCATCACACACATGACCAGCATCAGCCAATAGTGAGCCTACAGTGTGATTCGCTCTTACGCGTATCACACTATGTTAACTGACTCAAGGCCCATGGAGGAGGAAGTGAATATTTGAAATAAAGTCGTTATTTTTGTTTGTTTTTGCGACACAAAAGATGTCTTAGATCGACTTGATAAAGTTAAGATTGAGCCACTGAAGTCACTTGGAGACTATTTTAACGATGTCTTTAATAACTTTCGAAGGCCGGCAAGTTTCAATTCCTCAAGAAGCCTATGGACTAAGTATGCAGGAGTGATCCAGCTCTCAGATTTAATTAAAAAAATCTAAATTTGTGTTCCGAAAATGAACGAAAGGTTTGAGGGCTTGGAACAACACGAAGGTGATCAAATACTGACAGAATTTAAATTTTTGGGTGAGCTAACCCTTAAATTTAGATGTATAGATTGGGTCTTTTGACTATTGGACATTTGAGTCAACTGTTTGCTAAATATGTAATTGCGAAATTTGAGTAACACTGAAAACTGGAGTAAAGAGTTACCATCACTTGAATACATTACATTTTAAAATATATTAGGATAAGAACAGTTATTTAAATTGTAAATGTTCACATTATTTAAGTTTTACTGACCCCAAACTTTTGAACAGTATAGTGTTCATTGAAGTAATCAATAAACTAATGATTTAAACAAAGTTGCTTTGTTTCTAAGCAGCCAATCAACTTGTGAAATCCCTATGCATCTTTCCACAGGCCATCAGAACCACTTGCAGTAAAGGAAGCAAATGAGCCTTTCTTCTGAACAATGCCATATATTGTTTACGATCAATTATCAGGAAATGGCACAAACATGCTCTTCTATACCGGAAAGAATATAGAATAAGACTTATTCCCTCAGGTATTTTAAGTCCAGCTTAATGTGTAATTCCTTGGAAAGTGAGGTAACCCACTGAAAGTAACAATGTCATTCACGCAGTCACCTTATTACGGGTGGGGAGGTCACCATCTTCTCACTGCACTATTTGAATAGATTCACTCAAGAAAGCAGTATTACCTCCCCTCCCTGATCCATGAAGTGCTTCTGATTGCATTCAATCAGACCGGTAGAATGGTTTTGTTTGCCACAGCCCCCTTCCAGGCCATTGACACCGTCCCCATGGCAACAGACTCTTCCCGGGCTCATGACAGAGAGCTTGCTCTCTCTGAGGGATACCTGTGTCTCCCGTCTCAGCTCGCAGAGAAAAGAGAGAGAGGATAAAAGAGTGCAATTCTCCAGGAACAAAATAGGGAAGCTTTTGAGAAAGGGGGGAGCTTGAGACTGGAGGAAGGGAGGAGCCAAAGACTAAGGTTAAAAAGGAGAACTGGGGGATGACAACGAAAATGCACGTGTGAAGTTATATCAGTTATAAAGATAAATTCCTTCCAGTGAAAGATGGTCAGTTTAAAAGCCTGCAATCTGTCATTGTGACCAAGTCATGTTCTTCCTTTTTCCTTCCAGAGGGAATATTTTCCATTGGATATTCCCTCTCTCAGATATCCATCTTTTATGACATATTTTTCCACTAATACATCACAGTGGTCATGAAGTCATTCCCTGAGTGGTACAGGCTGTTATTAAATGTTCAGTGCTCCATTTTTCAGAGTCTCTCACATTTATCAGAACTTTGAACCCTGGAAAGTGTTACTGCGCTTATATTTCAGAGTCACCGATATCTAGGGTGTACAAGTATGTAACCGATATACTAAATATTATTTGCCTCCAGATGCTTCTCAAGAAGTCATGTTGACCCAGAAGACAAATAAAATGCTAAGGGGGAATGCTGACAGATATGAGATACTCCTCAAGTCTTATTTCTGCAGTGAGCACTTAAGATAGCATTTGAGGTGTTTGTCAAACACTTAATGATTTGAAGAGACCACCCAGAATCAGCTTCTCTTCTCTACAGTTGTGCACACTAAAGTACCTTCATAAAAATCTGTCAGGTTTAAACAATGGCAGCCAAAACAGGAGATGACCTCTGACTCTTGACCTTCATTTGCCAGAACAACCCCCCTCGACATTACTTAAGTGGTGGGATTTCTCTTGTCTAGTGGCCTCTATTAGAGACGAGAGACGAGCTCTTTTGGTTATCTGCATCATAAACATTTGCCCTTTTCAAGGACGTTTCTCTGTTTCTTTCCATTGCCCCACAGACAGCAATTCACAGTAATTAAGACTCATGGGTCAGTAACAGAAACCTTTTCCGGTCCAACACAGACAAACTCCCTACCTGCACTCCAATATGGTGATCAGGTGTCAGCCAGCAGGGAGGGCCAGCATTCCCCATGTAACATTTACCAGAATGCATTGTGGGGCTTCTTCCCAACCCAGCTCCTGTTATCAAATACCCGCCGAGAGTGTTGAATGAGTTACGGGCTGTCCGTGTCCGATACGACAATCTGAGACCTATAACAGTCAGCCTAGAGAAACACCTGATCCCTTTAATCAGGTTTAAAGATGCCTGCCACCCCTGAACCGGCTCTAAGCGAGTGTGAACTCATTTAATCCTCTGGGATCACCTCTGCTCTGAGCTGTGAATTTCTCTGTCAGGCTCCAGAAAGCTTAGATCTGCTTGGTAAACATCTTTTAGAACGAGTGGAAGCACCTTCAAAGGATACGAGTTCAGGTCTGGGCTCACCTGTGAAAGGTTTTAAGTCCAGCGGGGTTAAAGTGAGCCACCAAAAAGGCATCTGAATTATGAGAGGGCACTTTAGCAGGACAAAACAATTGAAGAGGACCAACAGATGTTTGTTGAGGGTCGTAGAGAGAAATTAGGTAATGGAAAAGGGAAAAAAGCTCAAAATGGATTGTGCAGTTGAATTGACACTGACAAAGTTGAACAAGAAGTCGTTCATTTAAGCCATTAGTCGATTAATTGCAGGTTTCAGATCAATTTAATTATATACTAAGGGGAAAATTATAATAGCCTCGTGCTCAAGTGGCATGAAGCTTGCCGCAAAACTAATGATTATGAATGTGCTGTAAACGCACTTTAGCTTCCAAACTTCATATGAACTCTTGGATATGCACCTAATAACGCACATCTATCTAAGTTAATGTTAGAGTGGACGGACATGTAAAGTTGCTACTACGTTTCAAATAATAAGTCATATTTGAGGTTGATGGATGATAGGCGAACATTTTGGATTTCCTGCCCAACTTTCCTGTGGAAGGTTTCTTTTTTTGATAATAACCAAATAATAACATTTTGGTTGACTAAGCCTCTTAGTCAACTAATGTTAATTGATTATTAGGGAGCAGCCCTACAAAAAAAATAAAAAATATTTGCAACACTATTTACAATTTGCTTTAGTATAATCCAATAACCCTTATGAAAAACTAATAATGAAAGGACACTTAAGTGTATAGGCTACTTAAAGAGTATATACTTTCATGATTGAAAAGTATTTTTTTATCAAAGTGCACTTTGTAATGATGTCAGAATGAAAAAATACTTTAAATAACATTTAAATCATTATGTTTTAATTAAGTTTTGTCAGGTTTAAAAGTACAGTTATTTTGATGTGTTGACTAAAATGCTAAAACACTATTTTATATACTATTTTACTACTATTTTCTATTTTAAACATTCATTTTATAATATTACTTTATATTTTTACATTAATCATATTTTCAGATTTACATAAATGCATACACTCCAGAACAAAATATATAAAAGCTGTTACAGATGATACCTTTTCAAGTACACTTTTTCAAGTACACTTTTGTTCCTCAAGTGTTACATATTAGTACTAAAAAGGAATAAAAGTGTACACTTTACCTTTTCCAAAGGTATACCTTTGAAAAAGGTACCGCCCCAGTATACAGCTTTTGTACCTTCATTTTTTCTGAGTGTAGCAGTACATTCGGCAGTACACTTTAACCATAATTCAGAAGACAATCATGGAACTGCGTAAAGAAAAAAGAAAAAAAAAACACTCCTAACAGTGATTAATTGTGACGTTTATTGCACATCTTCATTTAATTTCACTTAACATGCAGTAAGTTCAAAAACATTAAGTTTATTTTGCACTTAAAGCAATGTCACACATTTTTAGGCCCTAACATTTTTTGTCACAAACAGCAAACATCTCCTCACTATCACGCTAGCTGCCTGTCTTTATATCTATCTGCCTACATATTGCTATGGGTTTGGGAGTTAATAAATCAATTGTTGTTGCTTTAATACTTGTAATATGTGAAGTGAATATTGTGCAGCAAACAGACAGCTTTAACCCCTTGCTGAATTGAACTGAAATGAGGGTCTTGTGACTCACTGTGGGGGGCCATATGTAGTATTACACGCCAGACGGTAGAATGATCGCACTCTCTCCTGCCCCCCTCCAGAGCCTGTCACCATCCCTGAGCATTTGTTCCCGTACACTGAACCACATAATCCCAAATGAAGTTAAACCTTTCCAAAAACATGTATATAGAGATAAATCAGAGACATGCTGGACTGGATGCTAAAATATGTTTTTTATGTGATTGTTATTCTCGATTACAGGATGCTAAATTCACAGAGCAATGGTAAAGGTGATCACACCTGAACATGAAGGCTAATTCTTTATAATTATGAAGACTTCTGTTTATTGTGTGTAATGTTTTTGGTAGCTATACAGCAATCAAAAGTACGCAATGGCTCATAACTCCTAAACCATAGTGTCTTAAATCATTGGAATCCTTGGCTAAAGGCAGACAAGCAAACATCTAGAAAGTCAAAATATTTGTGTATTTTGAATTTTTGAAGAACCTACTTTTTTTTTTTTTTTTGCACGATAAGAAAACAAAAAAGTGAGAAGAAGATTCCATGGAGTCTACTTGTCAATAATTTTAGAAAAAAGTTAGAATTTTCGATTCACGTCCAATAACAGCAGAAACGATCAGGTGAAAGATCAGTTCACCAAATTCTGTACACCTATGGGCTCAGTCTGTGGTTGCAGTGGAAACTGTAAAACAAAAATATTGTTGGTTTTAGCTTAAAAAATAAGTAACCTGGTTGCCTTAATTTTAAGTTGATTGAAACTGGAAAAAGTAAGTTAATACAATGAAGGAGATTGATTTAATCATCAGAAACTCAAAATAATAAGTTATATAGAACTAAATAAATTATTTAAGTTGATTTAGACAAAGAAAAAAATTTAATATGTAAATATTAACTTTATATTAAAAATGTAAATATTTTTTTTACTGTGTGGCAACTTGGTGGTGCTATAAAATATATTAAAAAACACGAAAATGATTATACCTATAGTACGCAACAGTCCAATTGACCTGAAAAACTGGCATGTGGCGTCTTGTCCAAGATGCCAGTAATTGTCTGACAAAGACAATATTTGCATATCTCGAAAAACATGAAGTTCAAGCAGCTGTCAGACAAGATTAACAGAGTCTGATCGAAACTCACTGGGCCTGTTTGATTCAACATTATATTTGGAGATTATTTCCAAAACTTCTTTGCAAACTTTTTGGCTCTCAATAACTGTTTTACAAAGCTTTAAAACATATTTCCTTCAGTAAATTGCCTTTTTTGGTTGTGAATAGGTCTTTTCCATCTATGGTGGAAAAACCATTTAAGGTGGTTACAGGCTTCATAAATTAAACATAATGAAAGGCCTAAAGCGCTTGGACCACATTTATTGCTGTTTGCAGCTATATTTATTGTTATTAGCATTATTTTTACTATTATCTTGAGGAATATCATTACAACGATGATGTACTTTAGATTTAATCAACATTTTATTTTACATTCAGTCTATTATTCAGTCTTTAAGTCCAGTTGTGCTGCATACACCTTATATGATATAATTTTTTTAAATACATTTTAAAATATTGATTAAATGGTTAAATTTCTTTTCATTTATTTCATACTTAATTTTTGATGATTCATTTGTATTAAATTATAAAATGCAAAATAGAAAACAGAACTTGGGAACAATTAAAAAAGATTGTATGAGGCCCTCATTTGTTCTTAACATCAAACAAACGTTAGAATGCATTTCCTTCCCCTTTGGTATGAAATATCAAATGATATGAAAAAAATATTGTGATAATGTTTTGGCCATATCACCCAGCCCTTGTGATGCTAGTGGTACAGAAATTATACGCTTTACTTTTAACTCTTCACAAGCTGGAGAAGTCATATTTTTATTACACTGCCTTCTGATGTTGCCGTATGGACTTGCTGTGCAAAGATCTGTCACGAGCCTGAGTTGAGTCTCGACTGTGCCAAACCTCCAATTTAGTGCCAAACTTTTTACTAAGATTCTCTATCCCAGCTCACATTGGCGCTTACAGTCCCCTATAGCCACAATCCCCTCTCCTCATATTCCCTCCCTGATCTCCTGACACCTTGCGCCCTTGCCCTCCTGCTCTCACTGTCTTTATTCCTTCCCTGCCAGCTTCTCTCAGCCCCCTCATGAGCCGGACGTGTGCTCAGCAGGGCAAATATTTACCGCTTGCTACACTTAAACAATCACTATTGTATGACTTGTGACTGAACATCCTGTTCTGGTCTTCTGTGAGAGCAGAGGTGAGCTGACAGTAACACCACTGTGGTAATTATTGGGTTCTGAACCATAAAACCTTAGGGAAAAGCGCTCGATAATACGTCAATTGATTCGTGTTAGGGGGAAAAGGACATTGTGATTCTTTTCAGCATGCCCAACATCCTCAAACTGTGGAGTTTCATAGATCAGATGGCAAAGTTGGGTAATATGGTGTCGTAGTTCCACACTCTTTTGCCAAGAAGTCTGTTGATCATCCAAAGGGGCACACTTTGAGTTTAATTAATCTTAATTAATGGATGTAATCCTTTTGCTGGAGTCCCGTTGTGGGGATAACAAGCTTGTGATCTCAGCAACCTCGTTGATTTTGGTGAACATGCTAAATGAAGTTGCGCAAGAGTGTGAAACTCACCGTAAAAGCGAACAAGTGAGGTATAATGACAGAGAAAGAGAGTGGAAAGGAAAGCTGGAGGAAGGAGTGCAGCAAAGCATAAGAGCACTGCGGGGTGGGAGAGACAGTAACAGCAGGCTTTAAAGGAGGGCAGCATGAGGTCCTAATTACTGAGCCTTTAGAGATGGCTGACTACAGCTTGCCCCTGCCAGCCGCTGCACAACCCACCCATCCACCTGACTCGCCGTAACAACAAACCACTATTTCATGCACTTTGACTCTTGATTAACAGTTAAATCCAGGACAGATGATATGCACTTTAAAATACCCATTTAATCATTGGCAATCATCCAATTCTTACTTTCTGTAACAAACATCCCTATATGTGCATTGCTATTTTTAACCCATTTTGGTCTTTTTTTTTAGCACATTTGAGAGTAAAAATAATAAAATAATAGGGTTATAATTGATTTTATCCATCAGAAACTGACTGTCTTGATAAATTGGCTTTACATGTAAGAATGGAGCTGAAGAAGATGCAAGTTTGCTTTAAAAAAAGCAAATGTTTCACATCAAATGACCCTTTTCCATTATTTTCACTGAAATGTACAGTTTTTTTTTACATTAGTATGACATTCGATGATGGATCATGAAACCAGGAACATGCACTAAGTAGTAGGGACATTTTTGATTTCATGCGGACTTTAAAATAAGTAAAATGTACTTCAGATGCAAAATTACTATTACAGTAAATGTATAAATAAAATAAAATGTAAATAAAATCTCCACATTGTAAAAAAAATATTTTCAGGATTTGTTATCACAACATTTTTTTCTTTTGTCAATATTAACTCACTTTTCCAGTTCAATCAACTTAAATTTTTTTAAGTTAAACCAACAATATTTTTTTACAGTGCATAAGAAGGTTAGGGGGAATTGCTTAATACTTATTTTCTCAAATTAAGTCATGGGCTGCATGTGAAATAAGCTGAGTAGGCTATGCATTTCTTATAAATAAGTATACTTAGCAATTGTTAAAAAGGGTATTTTTGGTCACACTTTAGAGATAATTGGGTATCTCTTTAATTTAGTATTGGGTAGGATTCAGCGAATGTAAAATATGGCCTTGCAGAATAAGGCTCTAATATGTGTTTTATAAGTATTAAATAAATAGCCAATATCCTTGTTTTATCAATGCAAAGCAAATTTAACAGTGAGAACTGGACCCTAAACTAAAGTGTTATCGTATGTATGAATGTGTGTATGATTGATTGTAATCTGGATTTACTTCATTCGTCATGTGACATTCATCACATTCTCTCCTATGGCCTGATGGGATAGTCACAATGTCATTTGAGAATCTCACTGCAAATAGTAGGTCACCTGGGTACTTTTTGCCCACTCTTTTATGAATACTGTTACATTTAACATATGTTGTGGGGAAATGGGCTATGCATTTTCAGATTAAGTTACTAACACAGTCTCATCCCAATTCGTCATATAACTGACGTTTTGGGACGTCTTTTGACCATTCGTCAATATATGACTTTTTAGGGCCCCCTTAAACGTCGGTAGATGAGCGATCCCGGGTCGTCATACAACTGACGCTTTACCTTTAACGTCAGTTCAGGTGACGAGTTGGGTTTAGGGTTAGGTCTGGGGAAGAGTTAGGATCCCATAACGCCATCTACCGACGGTTCAGGGGCCCTAAAAGTCGTATGTTGACGAATGGTCAAAAGACGTCACAAAACGTCAGTTATATGACGAATTGGGATGAGACTTTTGCTGTTCAAGTAAAATTTATCTAGTTTTAATGATACTTTTATGTATTTGCTAAACACTTCAGACTGCATGAACTCAATATTTTTGCTTACTCTGCCCTCACTATTGGCATTGTCGAATTTGTATTCCTAATTTCACTGAGCTGTCTTATGGTCTCTCGCTGTTCTGTTGGTTGTCTTTTTTCTACATCAACACATGCTGAGCTTAAGTTTACGTACCGTTGTTAGATGCTTTCACAGGCTGTGCTTTGCTGTTTTGTGCTTTTGTTATAATTTGTGGCATTTAGCAGTTCTGTGCCAGGATCAGCAGTGTTTTTGTCTTGAATTGTAACACGCTGATGATAATTTTAGTGGAACTTGGTATAGCCTACCTCCAATAACGTTGGCCGTGTTTATTTATTAATAAGCTTTTCTTTTTTCTCACTGTGTTGTGGATGCCTTTTAGACATGTCTCAGAAGCAGATGACATCCTCCATGGCCATTGCTGGGGCCGTAATGGGAGCTGTGCTGGCACTCTTCCTCATCACCGTCTTCACCATCGTGCTCCTTACAGCACGCAAGGCTCCCCCAACCACATACTCAGATAAAGTGTGAGTACATGCAGTATTTTCACCTATACAGATAACCTGACTTTTAACTAATATCATGCAGGATGAGAGCACAAATACATTACAGCCACAATGTCTAACAATAAGCAACAGCAAGCACTCTCAGTGTTTGGTAAAGGTTCTCTCAACAGTACGAAGACTTGCTAAACACATTTAAACCTTAGCATGAAAACACTGTTTGTTTGAGTACCATTTAAATGTTTCTCAAACACTTTTACCATTATTGTTTTAAATAACTAAGCCAATGTTTACATGGCAACGATGTACTAAAAATGGAAAAGCTGGCGATGTCATTGAGAAACACTGCACATGTAATATGCATGCACATTACGTCATAGTTTTCACAAAATCTTGTTTTTTGTAGTTTGTGAACACAAAAGAACACAAAAGTTTGTGTTTTCAGGCCACCAAAACGTTGTTGACGTTAAATGAATGGCTAAAACGCATAAGTTTCTGTTTTTAGTTGGTGTTTTTAAAATGGTGCTGTGTAAACTGCCCTTTAATTCATGAGTTAATGAATCAGCTATTTAAGTTTAATTTAATAGAACTGCGATTCATTTTAGTCCTTTATTTTCTTGAATAATTTAATTATTTATTTATATTTTATTAGATTGTATTTTTGCTCAATCCTGTTTAAAAATGTTGCACCTTTGCAGTTTGAAACTACAATTTTGTGGACACTATCACTCACTTAATGACCATTTTATATATTAACAAATACAGGTCATGTCTATAATGAAAAAAAAAAAAAAAAAAAAAAAAAAAACATTTGCATAAATAAAGAAAAAAATGCCCCTAAACCAGATGTTTTTAACTCTCCCAGAACATTCAGAAGTTGCATTTTTAAAAACTTGAAGAGGAAAGCATTCTTAAAACAGAACATTGTTTGCATGTCAGACATCTGAGATATTTTGACTCTGAGTCACCTGCATTGCCACACGTAGACCTTCATTTGGGTCAGTACATGTGCACTTACTGTACCTGGTGAATTATTTAACCATTAGCCTCCCATGCTTCCTCAGCAACTTCCTAACCTTCTTTTGAACTTGGACTGACAGAATAAATCTTTAACTATCACCAACCTACATTTCAGTGAACTTACAAACTTGTACCAGATTTCTTAGTACCATTTCATCGATGTGTTCATGTGTTACAGTTTTGGTCTAACATGCCAAACCAATTTACTCAGTCAGATATGTTTAAAATGAGTTTATTGAAGTGAATACTTTATTGAAGAGTTTATTTTTCCGGTCAGGCTATCATTAAGTACATTACACTCCGCTTCAGCACTGTCCGGCTCACCTGTTGGCCTGTCAGAACGAGGCATTTCACGCTACAGCACCTTTTTATGGCTTAACCTTTGCTTCATGCCCTAACTGTAATATGTTTTGTCTGGTCAATTATTACTGAGCCCAGAAACGCAGTCAGGATGGTTTTATTTTATTTCCTGGAAAGGCAACTGCATGTCATCCCAAAGAGAGACTATAGCCACAATAGACTACAGTTGTGTGTTTGCTTTTGCAGTACACAGAGACTACCACACGATACATCATTTTAGAATTTGTGTGGGTAAAAAAGCTTCAGATAGCTCCTTTTTGACAAAGCATGTTGATTTTTCCGTTTTTTTCTTTTGGTTCATGCTAAAAGTGCCACTTTATTGTCCTGTCAAGAGTTTCTCTAGATGTGTGATTTCAGCCAACCCGGAGGTCTCCCTTTCCCACAGCCTCCAAAAAGGCAGCTCTCCTCATAGACCTTCACATGGCTTTTCACGCAGCACTTAACCCCGGGTTATCATCTTTTTGATCTTGGTTTGAGGCCACTAATTAATCTCTGGTAAAGTTGCATTTCACAATTGTAGTTTTTAAAGTGTTAGCATTGCTTTTTAACCCCTGTAAGCACCGCTTTTATGGTGCCAAAAGTATAATGTGATATGATTCATTGCAAGCATCTTACAGAGAGTTGTTTAGCAATAGGTAACCAATAATAATATAATATAGTATTAAAGTGACATTGTGATGGTATAAAAATGAAATGGGAGGGGAAATTATGTCTCTTAATCGTAACTCTTAAATGTTTTTTTTTTGGTTGTTTTTTGCTAATTATTTGTGTCCCCTCAAGAAACTTTGCAATTGTTTGCAAAACTTTTGTAAGGGAAATATTAATAGGATGTTTAGTTTCAGTAGCGGGTAGAAAAAATGACAGTTGACTGCCAAACACATTGCAAGCGTGTTAACTGGAGGAAAGAAATTGTTGCAATATGTTGCTTTTGAAGGTTAAAGTGGCTTAAAATAGTTTGTCAATCTTGACGAGAAAGACTTTCTAGCTGAGATGTGTTCATCCAATTCATGTTATTCGCCATATAAATATGCAAATTTAAATGGTAACCCAGGTTTACAAATGTATTGTGCCCACAAAAGACCACATAGATTTGTTGTAGATGTTTTTATTCTGTCAAAGACCCACCATTGTTAGTTTGCCACAGGTTGTTAGTGTTTGTGTCAGCAGAAATAACACTGAATATGGAACGTGCTTCTCATATTCTATAAAAGAAGAATCTAGTGTAAATAAATGAATATAAATAGTTAAGCAAACACAGCAAAAAAATATGTTTCTTAGAGCCATAGTGATAGATGCAGTTCTCATGAGGATGAGGTCACAGCGGAGTCTCGCGTGATACAGCTGTTCACAGGGAAAATTATATCGGGGAACAGGGGAAATGCATCAGACAATTCTCAGAGCTCAAACGTCTGGCCTCCATATGATTTGTGGACCTTAAAATTTGTTTCAGAATTTTCTCTTTTTCTCAAATCTTCCATTGTAGTTTCTGCTGTAATATGACCTGAGCTTGTTATCCAAACATGACAGCTAAGGAGACACTGGATATATTCTGGATTTAGCTGACGTTTAGGTTTGAACATGCACAAAATGAACTTTTAGCAGATGTACACCACTATTCAAAAGCAAATTAACACTTGCATTCAGCAAGGATGCATTTAGTTGATCGAAAATGACTGACATTGTTTTCAAAAACTTCTATTTCAAATAAATGATACTATTAGAAAAAATTGTGTAGGTTCATGTGATACTGAAGTTTGGAGTTATGATGCTGTGACAATACAGCTTTGCCGTCACAGGAATAAACGGTAACACTTTACAATATGCACTAATGGGTGCACTAATAAGCATTAATTCATGTTTAACTAATGCACAGATAATACTTGAATTAATGTGTACTTAATGATTATTTAAGCTATTCATTAATGATTACCACATTAGGAACTAATTAAGAATATGTAAGGTTAATGTATTAGTTCATACATGACTTGTTCTTAATTAAATATGTCATTGTGTATTAATTCCACAATAACTAATTTTTTTAACTAATAGTGTTAATTAATATGTTAATTACCAGAATGAGCCAGAACCTTGTATTTCAACTTCCAGATAATATGACAGGTACAGTAATTTGCATTAATACATGATTAATTAATTCATTTTTAGTGCAAATTCATGTGCAAATTACTACAATTACTAAATGACTAGTTAATAATGATGTGCCCCAACAAGTAAAGTCATAACATAATGATACCTTTGCAAATCATTAGCTAATGATTAATTAAAGCAGACAACACATTAGTGCACTCATATTGTAAAGTGTTACCGAATGAATACATTTTAAAATATATTAAGATATAAAACCATTATTTCAAATGGTAGTATGATATTTCTGTTTTAACTGTATTTTTGATCAATTAAATGCAGGCCTAGTGAGCAAGAGACTTCTTTTAAAAAACGTCCTCTAAATCTCTCAAACTTGAGCGGTAGTGTACACATTTAAAAATGTTAATTTTCTCTCTGACTAAAATATTGTTAAAGAGTAACTAAACCCTAAACCAACTTTTTTTAGTTAATGATCTGTAAGAATGGATCTTTATTAAAACCAGTCATTGATTCGAGTAACTTTTTTGACATTTGTGTATAAAGTGTTTTATTTCTACAATATATGGTGTAAAAACCAAGCGGCAGCATTCTAATCTGAAAGATGAAGCCGTGCGATAAACTGCAATACATCGAAAATCCGTTAGAGGCCAGTCTCAAAAGGGAGCAAATATCCATAGATGTCATGTTATAATGTCCGTTTTCACAGCATAAATTCATATGTTTACAGTTTGGTCCCATGGACTTTTATTGTAATCTTCAATATGTTACGCGTGCCTGACAACTGTGAGGGGGTGAATTTTTTTCTAGCTCGTTGGTTTAGATCCTATTTAGATATAAATCATATGACAAATAAGGGCGGTTAACTTTGATTGATAGCTGAGAACGGGCTGCGCCGAGTGAATTTGATGTCTCGGCCATGATCTGACACAACACATCCTACCAACTCTGTGTCCTTTCTGAAACTTTTGTATTTTGTATTTTCCAAGATTTTCCAGTATGGCGCCGCCCATACCCCCCATAAACAGCCTCAAACCCATTCTTCAGAGAGTCTATGGGTGACATCACAGACGCTTTGTCCATATTTTTTTACAGTCTATGGTAAAAACGTCTTAGTGCTGCCCTCTTCAGGTTGAATGGTTGCTACTGGAGTTGAATTTTCCTATTGGATGTTAGTGGTTCTTCGTGACGTACGCACGTTTCAGCTCACCACGCTCTTGGCACGAGCTACGTCCTTGGCACTGGCAGTATAAAAACCAGCTTGTTTGGTCAAAACCACTTTAGCGAGTCAGGAGTTGGAATTGCAGGCTCTAACCAGGGGTTTAGTTACCCTTTAACATTACTAAAATATAATAGCGTTAACACCGAACTAGCAAGCAGAAATGATCAAATTTAAATGAAAACAGCTATAAATGAATGCATCCTGTCTAGGTTTTCAAATTTGCAATTTGTTATATATTTATTACATGTTTTTTGCTGTGCTATCTTTATCCACTTGAAGTGATCCCTCTCTGAAACTTCTCAGCGGTGCTGTCAGAAGCGTCACTCTCAGAAGAGGCGCAAGAGGCACTCTTATCTTTTCTGGCTGATTCCTGTTCAGCCTCTGTGTGTCTTGGCTCAGCTTTACTTTGGCTGCAGGCTGCATGCAGATCAGTGTGGTGGGACAGCTGGGTTTGGCCTGATGGATGTTGCTGCCACTGCGCTGGAGACAGCAGGGAATCTGCGAGAGATAAGCAGCATTTGGGATGCTAACACATGGCGCTTATGCATGAATGAAAGCCAAAATGTCCATATAACTCTTGACATTTAGATCTGATTGCACCCAGTAGTCAAAGATTAGAAAATGTGCTTCATTCAAATGCTTTAAGAGGTATTTTTATATATATATTTCTATTTCTTTACATTTTCTAGCTTTCCACTTTCATTTCCAAGTCGTGATGATTTTGTGTTTGATTTTGTTTTGATAGCTCTCATTCATCTAGTGGCCTTGAGTTTATCCTTTACTAGATGATGTGGCAGTCTTTAAAGTATTATTTTGTACGTCAAGGTCTTGGCTTAAAATCAAGACAATTGGAAAATGTTCCAGGCTCTTTGAGGAGGAAAACAAACTAATCTGACCTTTAACTGTGCATTGAGTACATGAGAGGAGATGAAAAGAGAGAAAACTACTTGAAAACAATGCAATCTCGTTCCCACTTTGATGCTAAGTCCAACATTTTTGCCCTTGTTTGGTTTCTTTGGACATCCAGGTGGAACCAGTGAGAGTATCCAGGCCTGTCTGTGTCTCTTCCTGCTCATGCTATACAAATGCACTCACCATATCATCTTTCTAGTCCATGGATGACATCTCCTGCTTTTAATCGTCTATTTCGGTCATAACTTTTCATGGGAAATGCTAATGTGAGTCCATATAGACTTAATGAGCCATAAAACACTGTTGCACACTTTTCCATCTCCGTCTGATTTAGACTTTATGTGGGGAGGGCAGGGGACACATTAGACAGACTGATAGTCCATTGAAAATCAATTACACAAAACAATGTACTTCTAATGGCTGGAGATTAATGTCCACAGGAAGTGGAAAAAACAAAGACAAAGTTGATCCATTGAGGAATGAGGAGCTTATGGATGCATATTGGGAAAGTATATGAGGAGAGGTCACAGTTGACATGTTTTCCCTAAAGGGTTTTTAACCAAGAGGTGTGAACGAACTCTGTATTTTAAGAGCTTGTTCTCATTGGTTGTCAATGCAGAGCTTTTAAAACTAACAGTGGAGGTTTAAGATTCCTTATTTGTACACTAATGACTCTAGGCTATATTTATGACATTCAGCAGATGACCTTTATGGCACACACAGCAGTATCTAAATCCAGGGAACGAGAACAGGTATCTTTCTATATATTAGGCATTCTGGGAATTCAAGGGCAGGGCAGGGCAACCCTCTGGACCTCCCAATGCATATGGATATACAAAGCAGAAGCTAAATAGCCATTAGTCCATCAGAGCCTAAGTTAAAGGGATGTGAGATCACTCCTCTTAATTGCTAGTTGTGATCAATATCAGATCAGAAATTATTTTAAGCTTGTTTTAGCACTATATATAATATAGTATCTTGTAGAAGGTTAGGAAATCAAACCATGATGAATTGTTAAAAGGAAATTTAAATGACATGATTGTTTGTTCACATTTTGTATGTCTCTATAGAGTCATTGCAATGATTCACAAGTCAAACAAGAGGACAGAGCCATTTGTTTCCATTTCTCTCAGTTTTGTTTGGAGTTTTAAAATGGGCCCCAGTTGTATTTATGTATATCACTAATATACACCTCCACCCACATGTGTACCCACACAAAGTTACTCTAGACGGGGTCTATTGTGGCCTGCTGGTGTTTGGTTTAGAGGTCCAGAGAGCATGAGAAAGTATGTCTCAGTGTGGCCGTAGGGGCTTGAAAACATGGAGGCCATTTTGAGTGGCTGTGGATTGAGTCAAAAGTGACACCTTGCACGGGATTCATAGACTCTCAGATTTGTTTTAGCCTTAATAATTAGATTATTTTGTGTTCAGAATGACAACTTGGTAGTATTGCTATGGATGTAAAACAGAACAAAATTTCCATTCCATTCCCAGAACTAAAGGAAGGTGTGGTTGTTATTGTTCCTCAGACTAAACACATTTCATACTTTTGGCTCTTGACCACCATTTCCTCCATCTACTGACAAGAATACAAACAGTGACTCGGTAGGTTTTTTCATCGAACAAACTTCTGTCAAATGTTTAGCCTGAAAACAGCAACTAAACAGTAAAGGCTGATTTATACTTCTGCGTCGGACCTACACCGGAGCCTCTACACTATAGACTACGCGTTGGTTTTCATTTATACTTCTCTGTTGTTGTCCGCATTGACACACAATTACACATGCATTAGAAACATATGAAACCTGAGGGAGGGGTTCTAGCAGACCAATCACAGTGCTTGCGTCCACGTAGAATTAACGCATTGTTACATTTTTGGAGAGGTGTACGTCAGGGTATGCACGCTACACACAGCCTACAACGTAGCTACGGCAGGAGGTCGATGCAGAAGTATAAATTGGGCTTAAAGGTGCCATCTTGCATTTAAAATCTAATCATATTCCATATTCCATAACAGATGGGGGCAGTATATTATTCAAACAACACAAACGAGCGCTGTTTTGCTCTCTCTTTCTCCGCACATATTATTCAGATAATTTGACGCGATTGTAAAAGGTTGGAAGACCGCAGTTTCACGTGGAGCATTTGGAGATTTTTAGAGATCAGAGACTCAATGAACCACATCTCAACACTAAATGATGAAGACCGTCTCATAGACGACTGTCTCAAAAACAAGCTGGTGCATTTTGATGATATGGGAAAATAAAAGCCTGGGCAATTATTTGAAGTTTATATGGCTGAAACTGGTATTACAACACCTGACGGGCCGGGGCTAGTAATTTAGCATGCTAATTTAGGTTTATATCTCGGCAGCACTATAACTTTTCAGTTTTTTAATGACATCATTGCACTTATTTCTTCTCATTCTTTTGATGCGTGTAGCTCATTTTTTGGATATTTATACCTCAATTATTCCATACGGCACCTTTAACGCCATTCATACATTATTTTATTGTGGCTTATGTATTCAGGTAGTTTGGGGTCACTGCAAATTACGAATCATGCAACATGTCAGTGATGTACTTATACTAACTGTTGTTGGTTTTTGTCCTTCTACAGAATTGACCTCCCTCCAACTCACAAGCCTCCTCCTCCATATACAGAGAGACCTCCTGTCATCCCACTGGCCTCTCAGGCCCCCCAGGTGGCCTCATTCTCTCAGGTAAACCTCACACTACTCTGTTTACACTGTGGGGTTCCCGGCTCTTTATTCTGATTTATTTTCCTTCTGTGGTACTTTATAATAGAGCTGCATTCGAAGGATGACTACTGGCATGTTTCTTATTATTTAAGGAGTGATTATATGCTCACTTTTTCCAGGTTTTTTTTCTCTCTTTGTCTTTCCTGGCGTTTTTACCCATCAAACACATAACACTGCTGAAAAATACCCCAGCCTCAGGTGGTTTGCTGGTCTTAGCTGGTTTAAACTGGTCTCCCGTCCAAACAAAGTTGGTTTATTATCTGGTCAGCAGCTGGTTTTCCAGTCTGACCTGGTTAAAAGCAGACCATTCTCAGTTGTAACTGAGATGTGGTCTGGCAAAGTGTCATAGACAAATCATTTCCAGAGGGGCGTCACCAGCGGATGTCGCGGTAGTACCTAAAACCGATCAGAGCGATGAAGAAGATCGGTCGTGGAGAAACATCTGCGAGTGTTGTTCTTTGCCCTGATTTTAACAAAAAGGAAACGTTCAAATCGCTTAAAAACAGACGCGAGTGATGTTCGAGTGAGTGATGTTTGATGGTGGCGTCCCTCTTTGTAATGTAGGCTACAAAATCTGCTTCAAAATCCCAGCGCTGTCGTCATTGTGTAAAGCCCGCCCCAACGTTTCTGATTTGTGCTGCGATTTCTGAGGACTGAAAATGGGTTTAAATGAGCTCTTTGCCAGACTAAGTTGTCTGGGTTGTTCCAGGCTAGATGAAAAGTACATAAAATGTGAAGTGTCACACAGGGAATTGTGGTCAATTTACGTTTTTCACTGTAAATTATACAATGAGTTGTTCTTTTTCACTTTCAAAAACTGTAAATTTAACGGTATTTTACTGTAAAATTATATCACAGTTATTTACCGTGTATAGTAAGGAAAATTTCTGTTTACCAATTAACAGTTTTGCACTGTAGCATTTATACAGTATTTTACCATTAAAATCACGCTTATTTTATACATTGTATCCATCTAATCGCATTAAACACTACATCGTGTAACAGCATCAGTGCCCAGTGGAGCTGCTACTGATACTTTGGATGTAATATGCACTGTATATGTTGCGTCATATTATAGGCTCGTCGAGTGGAGAGGCACTACGAACTGGCCGAACGGGTGCCTGGCAGAATGGCTCTGAGAGACCTCCAGAGCCCCACTCACCATTCACTGTCCTATCAGGAGTGGATCTGTCATCAGAACGGGGCGGACCGAGTTTACATCAACCATAGAGAACACTATGTGTGATGACATCCTCGTGTCAACTGCAGCGCACTGCCAGCCCCAAAGTGAAAACTGTTTACGAGAATACTGGGAGCAACACAAAATCACCGCCATACAGTAATTAGAACATTGAACTATTACTGGTGTATATATACAAGGTCTATATAATGCACAATGAAAACCCTGGCAGTATGTATTATTATTCTGGCTTGTTTAACATTTAAAGTATAGTCCAATATAAAATAAATTACCTAGGCTGTCTATATGAGTCTCATTGTTCACTCATATTACGAATCTAGTGGTCAAGGATGACTATGGTTGACATTACCAAGACTGTATAAAGTTTCCTATAGGGATAAATGCCTTTTGATTGTTTTACGCAAGGACTTTTTCCTCAGTAAAATGCTATTTTTATTCACTGTAGACTGGTTGTCATTTTAGGTGAGATTTTGACAGGCTGAGATTTGACAGATAGTGACTGCTAGAGTTCATTTGCCATAAGTTTTCTTGTTTACACTGTGATGTACAGTAGATGTGAATTGGCATCATAAGGCTCATTCTTATGTACTTTGCCCTTGCTTACAGTATGTGTAGATACTGTATTATGTATCATGTAAATATCTGAGCTCATAATATCAGTGTGGCTTTTTGTTTGTATAAGCTCAAATCATTTTTTGGGAACTTTTTTTCCTTAGTTAAATGTGAACTTTGAATTTCATAACCAAAGCAATCTGTGAATTACAGCATATCGATAATCAAATAAAGTGATGTAACCTGCACACATGAGACACATGAGGTTTTATTGTGCAGCACATTTAAAATGACATAATTTTTCATATTGATTTGCAAAAAAATACACGTCTATAACTACACTCTTAGAAAAAAGGGTTCTAGCATTGGGTTCTTTACTCAACTGCAAAGGAGCTTTTATGCAAAAAAATGATGATAATGACAAGAAAGAACCTTTTTGGCACAACGGTTCTTTATAGGCTATTATTCATTCATATTTTACATTATTCTGCAACATTTTGCAGTTGTAATTAAATTATTGTTTATTAAACTGTTGTAGTAACTTAATATCCCGTTTTAGTCATGCTGATTTTTGAAGGATAAAAACTGAAATGGCACTCTTCGTGTGATATTGATTAATTAAATTTTTTAACCCCCATATCTTTAATTTTGTGATCATTCATGCATTGCATTTTAGGGGTTCCAAATATGTAGCGCTTTAGAACCTTTTAAGGTTCTATATAGAACCTTTTCTTCTAAGAGTGTATAGTGCTACTTATTAAGGGTTTGAGAGTCAATATAGGCTGTAAAACCTGATGAATACCTAAAATGCTGCTCTATAGTCATCAAGACTGCTATACAAACTTCCCCCAGTCGATGATGGAAAATTTCAAACCGCAAAATGCTCTCTGGGAATGCGCGAGAGACAGTGAATGGGGGCGGCGGGAGTGCTTGTAAGCTTTTCGGCACAGACTTCTGTCTGCATGTCAACTTATGACTTGTGTTGTAGGTAAACAAACTGGTTATCTGCTGGGCAACTGGATAGGCAAGGCCATTAAACAGCAGGCTTTTAATGAGGTGGCGGCCACCAGGGAGCAATCTATACTATTCTGGCCTCACCGTTTGGGGAAATGTCAGCCAGTGGACCCCCAAACACTCAATGAGAGCATTGTTTATTGCATCTGTGAGTTAACTCCCTGGAATGCATCCACCATCGCTATATAAAAATGTGTCAGTCCCACAATGAAGTATAAGGTTGGACTCATCCAGGATAAATCCATTTAGACTAATAAAGATTCTCAGTCCAAATCTGTTACAGAGCGCACAATAACAGAACAGCTCTCTCATCACCTTACACAAACCAGATACGAGCCATGCTTTGATTTATGTATACTCTTCTACCGTTTCTTGACAGAGCTTGTATATCCTTTCATGTTTTGTCTCCTGATCACTTGTTTGAGTGTCTGACCTGTGGTGGATCTGATATTTCACCTGCATTAAAAAGCCATCTGAGGGATTTGAGGTGCTGAGGTCTATAATTTTCACCTGAGAGATTTCTTATTTGTTCTGGATGAGCAAACGTTCTGTCGTTCCAGCAAAGGTCTCAGTTTTGCGAGACTCTAGACGCAATGTGGAATGTTGCATAAATATTTTTGCAATAGTATCTTTGGAGAACGAAACCTTTGGGAGCTTTATAATATGTAGACACTGAGCTTCTCGCAAAACTGGTCTGAATTATTACATGAATAGTTGAGCTGAAAGTTTATGCTAACTTACAGATTCAAAAGACTTGGTATGGCTGTATTGAGCAAGAGCTATATAGACTTCTTTGACACTTTAAAGTACTGGGTCACCATGAAATCTAAATTGACCATTCTTGCTTTTTATGGAATGTTGCATTATTGTCAATGATTTATTCGTGCTTGATTTTATTCATCCCAGCAACGTTCCCTGAAGTTCCCAAATGGTCCCATGGGGTAATTTTTTTGGGAACCAAACAAGAACGTTATAGGAACGTTCCATGTAGGTTATTTTTAGGTTCCATTTTCATTACGTAAGGAGAATGTTCCAGGAACGTTCCCTTAACCTTAAGGGAAAGTTCTAGGAACGCTCTGGGAACCAAAAACTAACGTTCCCAGAATGTTCCCAGAACCTAAATTTGTTTGCTGGGATGTACCCTCATAATCTTGAAAATAAAATAAAAAGGGATTTCTTGATTTTTTTTTTGTATTTTTAGCATTTTAATTAAGTTAATTTTATCTCAATTGATTAATAATAATGTTAATAATAATAACAACAATCTGAATAACTTTAAAGTCATCATGTGGCCACTTTGGATGTTTGTTGAGGCCCCTTATTTAAGAGCTACTGTTTTAAGATTTATTTTTTTTTGTCATTTTTGAATCTTTAATGCTTCAATCTCCAATCATTATAATTGCAATTAATTTTGATGTTTGAATGAATTAACTTTACAGACCACTTTCAGTGTTCAGTGTCTGCATTACATTAGCCTGTAATCCTGAATATCTCTGTGAATTCCAAAAATCAGCCGGGAATGCTGGAAAATTCTTTTAGTTGCCTGTGAAAAGTCATTTGTCACTGTAGATTAACATGGACCATCGCTGGCACAGTTCTGGAGTATAAAGTAGGGCCATAAAGTGTTATTTTAACACAGCAAAGTGCATCCCAAAATCCTGTCGTGCAATTGTTATCAGGAGACTGGTTAACTTTATTATAGTGGAACAATCTGCTATGCTGTCTGTCTGCCTGCATTTCTCCTTCTCTTGCATTCTGAACCCACCATCAACGCTGACACGTAATGGAGATGCAGTCAACGGCAGCCATATTGGACACCTGCCACGCTGTACGGCCATTAAACTATTAAGTCAGTCGGCCCCAAAGTGACCGTCTTGTGCAGATTTACAGCCCTACGGGAGACAAGGGAGGAGAGCGGGGACAGTGGGGGATGGTTAGCACAGAGTCCAACGTTACAGATTTATGACGAAGGGGCAGAAGGTGCTACAGGCCTCCTCCTTTTCTTCTCGTTTCTCCTTCAGAGCTAAAAGTCACCCTGTTGTCTTTAAGAGACAAAGCTGATGTAAGGAACAGGGATATCTGAGGTAGCCCTGAGAGCACATGGAAGCAATGTTCTTGACAGAAAAAATTGTCAGATGGAACATCAAAAAAGACAAAGCGTTACAGTTAGTCTTTATTGGCGCTAAGTGGTAAACTTTTTTTTTCATTTGCCCGGTGAAAAAACACATGGTCATGGATTAGCTTTTGCTTTAGAGGTTTACCATGCAATCAGATTTATTAACTTCACTGTTAATCTAATATATATATATATATATATATATTTTTTTGAATGACTATCTGTTGATAGTCATTCAAAAATAGTTTTATTAAATAACATTTCAATATAAAATATTTTATTTGTTATTATTTTTTTTTCTTTTGTTTTCAGTAGGCTATAAAAAACATAAACCTACATTAAATGTCTTGATTGGCGTTAAAATGCTGTGGTAAATCTTTCTTTTTAATGTAGGCGTTGTCTGTGTGAAACACAAGCCCGATCTCATGAAAGTTAGTATCTATGGCACGAATGTAATTTCTCGTGGCATTTATACGCAAAAATAGTTTTTGCGTGTATATAGCACACGACTTTCGCGTACATATGATACGCACTTTTTGCGTATAATATGCACGAACTTCCCACCCCCACCCCCTAAACCTAACCCAGGGTTTTTTAGTGCGTACCATATACACGCAAAAACCATTTTTGGCGTATAAATGCCACGAGAAATGACACTCGTGGTATAGATACGCATCTTCATGAGACTGTGTTGGAAACACCGCATGAGTGTCTATGGTGTCAAAAATCTCGCAGCCGAAGACACCTATGCACCTAAATTGGCATTATCTTGCACAACACCTGAACTGACAGACTTTGAAGCGAAGATGACAGCATCGGGTTGGGCCGAGCAACTTAAGAAATAATGTGAATGCTAATAGATGCCTTCTCCAGGTAGGCTAGGCTACATTATACTTCCTTGATTCAGTATGACTTACATCAACATCAGTATCAATCACATATAGGCCTACATTTCAGTGGACAGTGAACATTTCTCATACTTGCTGAGTCATATTTTCTATTTTCTAATGCGATATCAAATGAAGATGGATGGAAAGTTATGCGTCATTCATTCATTCCCCCATTGATTTGTGTCAGTAAATGGGGCACTGTGGTTCATCATAACTTCCTAAAGAGATTATAAAAGGAACCAGAGAGCTGCAGCAGAACTTAGCAGAATCAGCCACATTTATCTTACTTCTAGATGAAAACCATCTGTTTATAAAACCTGTCACTAGTAAGTGCCTGTTGTTTTTTGGCAATAAATATGCAATAATGGAGAGACACAATCTGCCTAATAAAGCGCAGTGTTCTCAAGAATGTCATGAGTCAAACAATGAGGTAAATGACGCTTATGAACTAGTTATTTTAATGAGTCAATCAAAACGATACACGGAACATATTCTAATAGTGCTAATAGTGAGACCATTGGTGGCCCTGTCCCAATACCCACACTTATACACTTACGTTATATAGCTTGTTTTCACGTGACGCCACGCCACTGCGTTGCCATGGCGCGAAACGCAGATGGAGGGCAGGAAGTGAATTTCGATATTAGGAAGCACTATAACAAACTCAAAATGCCTATGTTTTGCGTCGTTTATGGTTGCTCAAATTGATCAAACCACAAAGAGTTTTTATCGTGTGCCAAAAGTTGTTGTTCATAAGGGGGAAAATACAAGAAATTGACAGAAAAACACCGGTAAAAAATGCCTTGTAAACCTAACTTACGTCTGCGGTCAGGAGAAGCCCGTTTGTACAGTGTGCAGTGATCACTTCGTCAAATGTGAGTTAATACATTATTTATGTGGCTTATAATTACATTATTCATGTGTTTAAATACACTTATGTGGCTGTTTGTGTAACGTACCAGTTTCTGAACTTTGTAAAGTCAAAGCATGTCTCAAGACGAGTTAGTTGCTGATATCTACAGCCTCGATGGCAGGCAAATCTCTCAATTCAGTTGAAAATTGGTCCTCTTCATAACTGAAGGATCACATCCAAAATATGTTTCGATTTTCTGTTTATATATTTCTCTTGTAATAGCGTCTAAAGTAGTACAGTACGGATTTTCCTCCATCTCGTCAATTGCGCTCTTCACTCCTTGCCCTCCATCTGCAGTCCACGCGTAAACACAATCACGTGACCGCAAACCACCTATTGTGTTTGGTTCAAGTGGGTGTGAAGAACTTTTAATTGCTTGATGGGACACACATCATAACTTTATTTACAAATTTATATTTTTGATACTTAAATGACTGTTCAGTAGTCCATGATTTCTAATAAGTGATGAAAATCAGCTGTTTTACAAAATACACATACTAGTCTATGCACCAATAAAATATGCAACACTTCATGCTTTATTACCAAATTAAATGTAATATCCCATGCCCATCTTATTAATTGAACTTACATTGTAACGTTTTTCGACATCTCACATTTTCAGGCATGTTATGATAAATGATGGAATACAATTTGCTCTAAAGCGATTTTAGAGATACTGTGCTGGCCAAACTTCATGTTTGGTGCATATGCGCTTAAAGGTACAATATGTTGGAATTTTTCCTTACAAGAGTAAGTCGCAGATGTGGAGCTCTCAGCATCTCAAAAACCTCATGCCGATAATGATCCTCATTTTATTTCTCTTTTTTTCCACAAAGTCTGCTTGCCATGATCCATAATGATTGAATGAAACAAGACCCGTGTGTGTTGCTAAACGTTACGCACTACATAGTTGTCCACGCCTGTCGCCATGGTTAAGTCATGGCTATGGCAGTATGAACGTAATCCAAGGATAGCGCGGATGTTGCATCATTGACAGGCGACAATTTGTCCGGGATGACCACTTATTTAAAATTGGAATTTCTCTGAATAGAAATTTTACAGAAATAAAAAATCTTTGGAGACTTCTGGGATATTGTAAGTACACAACTGCAGGAAATATATCACACTGTGCAAGTGATTTTTGGATATTTTATATCCAAAAATCACTTGCACAGTGTGATATATTTCCTGCAGTTGTGTACTTACAATATCCCAGAAGTCTCCAAAGATTTTTTATTTCTGTAAAATTTCTATTCAGAGAAATTCCAATTTTAAATAAGTGGTCATCCCGGACAAATTGTCGCCTGTCAATGATGCAACATCGCGCGCTATCCTTGGATTACGTTCATACTGCCATAGCCATGACTTAACCATGGCGACAGGCGTGGACAACTATGTAGTGCGTAACGTTTAGCAACACACACGGGTCTTGTTTCATTCAATCATTATGGATCATGGCAAGCAGACTTTGTGGAAAAAAAGAGAAATAAAATGAGGATCATTATCGGCATGAGGTTTTTGAGATGCTGAGAGCTCCACATCTGCGACTTACTCTTGTAAGGAAAAATTCCAACATATTGTACCTTTAAGCGCATATGCACCAAACATGAAGTTTGGCCAGCACAGTATCTCTAAAATCGCTTTAGAGCAAATTGTATTCCATCATTTATCATAACATGCCTGAAAATGTGAGATGTCGAAAAACGTTACAATGTAAGTTCAATTAATAAGATGGGCATGGGATATTACATTTAATTTGGTAATAAAGCATGAAGTGTTGCATATTTTATTGGTGCATAGACTAGTATGTGTATTTTGTAAAACAGCTGATTTTCATCACTTATTAGAAATCATGGACTACTGAACAGTCATTTAAGTATCAAAAATATAAATTTGTAAATAAAGTTATGATGTGTGTCCCATCAAGCAATTAAAAGTTCTTCACACCCACTTGAACCAAACACAATAGGTGGTTTGCGGTCACGTGATTGTGTTTACGCGTGGACTGCAGATGGAGGGCAAGGAGTGAAGAGCGCAATTGACGAGATGGAGGAAAATCCGTACTGTACTACTTTAGACGCTATTACAAGAGAAATATATAAACAGAAAATCGAAACATATTTTGGATGTGATCCTTCAGTTATGAAGAGGACCAATTTTCAACTGAATTGAGAGATTTGCCTGCCATCGAGGCTGTAGATATCAGCAACTAACTCGTCTTGAGACATGCTTTGACTTTACAAAGTTCAGAAACTGGTACGTTACACAAACAGCCACATAAGTGTATTTAAACACATGAATAATGTAATTATAAGCCACATAAATAATGTATTAACTCACATTTGACGAAGTGATCACTGCACACTGTACAAACGGGCTTCTCCTGACCGCAGACGTAAGTTAGGTTTACAAGGCATTTTTTACCGGTGTTTTTCTGTCAATTTCTTGTATTTTCCCCCTTATGAACAACAACTTTTGGCACACGATAAAAACTCTTTGTGGTTTGATCGATTTGAGCAACCATAAACGACGCAAAACATAGGCATTTTGAGTTTGTTATAGTGCTTCCTAATATCGAAATTCACTTCCTGCCCTCCATCTGCGTTTCGCGCCATGGCAACGCAGTGGCGTGGCGTCACGTGAAAACAAGCTATATAACGTAAGTGTATAAGTGTGGGTATTGGGACAGGGCCACCAATGGTCTCACTATTAGCACTATTAGAATATGTTCCGTGTATCGTTTTGATTGACTCATTAAAATAACTAGTTCATAAGCGTCATTTACCTCATTGTTTGACTCATGACATTCTTGAGAACACTGCGCTTTATTAGGCAGATTGTGTCTCTCCATTATTGCATATTTATTGCCAAAAAACAACAGGCACTTACTAGTGACAGGTTTTATAAACAGATGGTTTTCATCTAGAAGTAAGATAAATGTGGCTGATTCTGCTAAGTTCTGCTGCAGCTCTCTGGTTCCTTTTATAATCTCTTTAGGAAGTTATGATGAACCACAGTGCCCCATTTACTGACACAAATCAATGGGGGAATGAATGAATGACGCATAACTTTCCATCCATCTTCATTTGATATCGCATTAGAAAATAGAAAATATGACTCAGCAAGTATGAGAAATGTTCACTGTCCACTGAAATGTAGGCCTATATGTGATTGATACTGATGTTGATGTAAGTCATACTGAATCAAGGAAGTATAATGTAGCCTAGCCTACCTGGAGAAGGCATCTATTAGCATTCACATTATTTCTTAAGTTGCTCGGCCCAACCCGATGCTGTCATCTTCGCTTCAAAGTCTGTCAGTTCAGGTGTTGTGCAAGATAATGCCAATTTAGGTGCATAGGTGTCTTCGGCTGCGAGATTTTTGACACCATAGACACTCATGCGGTGTTTCCAACACAGTCTCATGAAGATGCGTATCTATACCACGAGTGTCATTTCTCGTGGCATTTATACGCCAAAAATGGTTTTTGCGTGTATATGGTACGCACTAAAAAACCCTGGGTTAGGTTTAGGGGGTGGGGGTGGGAAGTTCGTGCATATTATACGCAAAAAGTGCGTATCATATGTACGCGAAAGTCGTGTGCTATATACACGCAAAAACTATTTTTGCGTATAAATGCCACGAGAAATTACATTCGTGCCATAGATACTAACTTTCATGAGATCGGGCTTGTGTTTCACACAGACAACGCCTACATTAAAAAGAAAGATTTACCACAGCATTTTAACGCCAATCAAGACATTTAATGTAGGTTTATGTTTTTTATAGCCTACTGAAAACAAAAGAAAAAAAAATAATAACAAATAAAATATTTTATATTGAAATGTTATTTAATAAAACTATTTTTGAATGACTATCAACAGATAGTCATTCAAAAAAATATATATATATATATATATATATTAGATTAACAGTGAAGTTAATAAATCTGATTGCATGGTAAACCTCTAAAGCAAAAGCTAATCCATGACCATGTGTTTTTTCACCGGGCAAATGAAAAAAAAAGTTTACCACTTAGCGCCAATAAAGACTAACTGTAACGCTTTGTCTTTTTTGATGTTCCATCTGACAATTTTTTCTGTCAAGAACATTGCTTCCATGTGCTCTCAGGGCTACCTCAGATATCCCTGTTCCTTACATCAGCTTTGTCTCTTAAAGACAACAGGGTGACTTTTAGCTCTGAAGGAGAAACGAGAAGAAAAGGAGGAGGCCTGTAGCACCTTCTGCCCCTTCGTCATAAATCTGTAACGTTGGACTCTGTGCTAACCATCCCCCACTGTCCCCGCTCTCCTCCCTTGTCTCCCGTAGGGCTGTAAATCTGCACAAGACGGTCACTTTGGGGCCGACTGACTTAATAGTTTAATGGCCGTACAGCGTGGCAGGTGTCCAATATGGCTGCCGTTGACTGCATCTCCATTACGTGTCAGCGTTGATGGTGGGTTCAGAATGCAAGAGAAGGAGAAATGCAGGCAGACAGACAGCATAGCAGATTGTTCCACTATAATAAAGTTAACCAGTCTCCTGATAACAATTGCACGACAGGATTTTGGGATGCACTTTGCTGTGTTAAAATAACACTTTATGGCCCTACTTTATACTCCAGAACTGTGCCAGCGATGGTCCATGTTAATCTACAGTGACAAATGACTTTTCACAGGCAACTAAAAGAATTTTCCAGCATTCCCGGCTGATTTTTGGAATTCACAGAGATATTCAGGATTACAGGCTAATGTAATGCAGACACTGAACACTGAAAGTGGTCTGTAAAGTTAATTCATTCAAACATCAAAATTAATTGCAATTATAATGATTGGAGATTGAAGCATTAAAGATTCAAAAATGACAAA
This sequence comes from Hybognathus amarus, assembly GCA_030378365.1. Classification (NCBI taxonomy): domain Eukaryota; kingdom Metazoa; phylum Chordata; class Actinopteri; order Cypriniformes; family Leuciscidae; genus Hybognathus; species Hybognathus amarus. The sequence continues at coordinate 57,571 of JAQIUQ010004307.1, forward strand.
AAAAAATAAATCTTAAAACAGTAGCTCTTAAATAAGGGGCCTCAACAAACATCCAAAGTGGCCACATGATGACTTTAAAGTTATTCAGATTGTTGTTATTATTATTAACATTATTATTAATCAATTGAGATAAAATTAACTTAATTAAAATGCTAAAAATACAAAAAAAAAATCAAGAAATCCCTTTTTATTTTATTTTCAAGATTATGAGGGTACATCCCAGCAAACAAATTTAGGTTCTGGGAACATTCTGGGAACGTTAGTTTTTGGTTCCCAGAGCGTTCCTAGAACTTTCCCTTAAGGTTAAGGGAACGTTCCTGGAACATTCTCCTTACGTAATGAAAATGGAACCTAAAAATAACCTACATGGAACGTTCCTATAACGTTCTTGTTTGGTTCCCAAAAAAATTACCCCATGGGACCATTTGGGAACTTCAGGGAACGTTGCTGGGATGAATAAAATCAAGCACGAATAAATCATTGACAATAATGCAACATTCCATAAAAAGCAAGAATGGTCAATTTAGATTTCATGGTGACCCAGTACTTTAAAGTGTCAAAGAAGTCTATATAGCTCTTGCTCAATACAGCCATACCAAGTCTTTTGAATCTGTAAGTTAGCATAAACTTTCAGCTCAACTATTCATGTAATAATTCAGACCAGTTTTGCGAGAAGCTCAGTGTCTACATATTATAAAGCTCCCAAAGGTTTCGTTTTCCAAAGATACTATTGCAAAAATATTTATGCAACATTCCACATTGCGTCTAGAGTCTCGCAAAACTGAGACCTTTGCTGGAACGACAGAACGTTTGCTCATCCAGAACAAATAAGAAATCTCTCAGGTGAAAATTATAGACCTCAGCACCTCAAATCCCTCAGATGGCTTTTTAATGCAGGTGAAATATCAGATCCACCACAGGTCAGACACTCAAACAAGTGATCAGGAGACAAAACATGAAAGGATATACAAGCTCTGTCAAGAAACGGTAGAAGAGTATACATAAATCAAAGCATGGCTCGTATCTGGTTTGTGTAAGGTGATGAGAGAGCTGTTCTGTTATTGTGCGCTCTGTAACAGATTTGGACTGAGAATCTTTATTAGTCTAAATGGATTTATCCTGGATGAGTCCAACCTTATACTTCATTGTGGGACTGACACATTTTTATATAGCGATGGTGGATGCATTCCAGGGAGTTAACTCACAGATGCAATAAACAATGCTCTCATTGAGTGTTTGGGGGTCCACTGGCTGACATTTCCCCAAACGGTGAGGCCAGAATAGTATAGATTGCTCCCTGGTGGCCGCCACCTCATTAAAAGCCTGCTGTTTAATGGCCTTGCCTATCCAGTTGCCCAGCAGATAACCAGTTTGTTTACCTACAACACAAGTCATAAGTTGACATGCAGACAGAAGTCTGTGCCGAAAAGCTTACAAGCACTCCCGCCGCCCCCATTCACTGTCTCTCGCGCATTCCCAGAGAGCATTTTGCGGTTTGAAATTTTCCATCATCGACTGGGGGAAGTTTGTATAGCAGTCTTGATGACTATAGAGCAGCATTTTAGGTATTCATCAGGTTTTACAGCCTATATTGACTCTCAAACCCTTAATAAGTAGCACTATACACTCTTAGAAGAAAAGGTTCTATATAGAACCTTAAAAGGTTCTAAAGCGCTACATATTTGGAACCCCTAAAATGCAATGCATGAATGATCACAAAATTAAAGATATGGGGGTTAAAAAATTTAATTAATCAATATCACACGAAGAGTGCCATTTCAGTTTTTATCCTTCAAAAATCAGCATGACTAAAACGGGATATTAAGTTACTACAACAGTTTAATAAACAATAATTTAATTACAACTGCAAAATGTTGCAGAATAATGTAAAATATGAATGAATAATAGCCTATAAAGAACCGTTGTGCCAAAAAGGTTCTTTCTTGTCATTATCATCATTTTTTTGCATAAAAGCTCCTTTGCAGTTGAGTAAAGAACCCAATGCTAGAACCCTTTTTCTAAGAGTGTAGTTATAGACGTGTATTTTTTTGCAAATCAATATGAAAAATTATGTCATTTTAAATGTGCTGCACAATAAAACCTCATGTGTCTCATGTGTGCAGGTTACATCACTTTATTTGATTATCGATATGCTGTAATTCACAGATTGCTTTGGTTATGAAATTCAAAGTTCACATTTAACTAAGGAAAAAAAGTTCCCAAAAAATGATTTGAGCTTATACAAACAAAAAGCCACACTGATATTATGAGCTCAGATATTTACATGATACATAATACAGTATCTACACATACTGTAAGCAAGGGCAAAGTACATAAGAATGAGCCTTATGATGCCAATTCACATCTACTGTACATCACAGTGTAAACAAGAAAACTTATGGCAAATGAACTCTAGCAGTCACTATCTGTCAAATCTCAGCCTGTCAAAATCTCACCTAAAATGACAACCAGTCTACAGTGAATAAAAATAGCATTTTACTGAGGAAAAAGTCCTTGCGTAAAACAATCAAAAGGCATTTATCCCTATAGGAAACTTTATACAGTCTTGGTAATGTCAACCATAGTCATCCTTGACCACTAGATTCGTAATATGAGTGAACAATGAGACTCATATAGACAGCCTAGGTAATTTATTTTATATTGGACTATACTTTAAATGTTAAACAAGCCAGAATAATAATACATACTGCCAGGGTTTTCATTGTGCATTATATAGACCTTGTATATATACACCAGTAATAGTTTAATGTTCTAATTACTGTATGGCGGTGATTTTGTGTTGCTCCCAGTATTCTCGTAAACAGTTTTCACTTTGGGGCTGGCAGTGCGCTGCAGTTGACACGAGGATGTCATCACACATAGTGTTCTCTATGGTTGATGTAAACTCGGTCCGCCCCGTTCTGATGACAGATCCACTCCTGATAGGACAGTGAATGGTGAGTGGGGCTCTGGAGGTCTCTCAGAGCCATTCTGCCAGGCACCCGTTCGGCCAGTTCGTAGTGCCTCTCCACTCGACGAGCCTATAATATGACGCAACATATACAGTGCATATTACATCCAAAGTATCAGTAGCAGCTCCACTGGGCACTGATGCTGTTACACGATGTAGTGTTTAATGCGATTAGATGGATACAATGTATAAAATAAGCGTGATTTTAATGGTAAAATACTGTATAAATGCTACAGTGCAAAACTGTTAATTGGTAAACAGAAATTTTCCTTACTATACACGGTAAATAACTGTGATATAATTTTACAGTAAAATACCGTTAAATTTACAGTTTTTGAAAGTGAAAAAGAACAACTCATTGTATAATTTACAGTGAAAAACGTAAATTGACCACAATTCCCTGTGTGACACTTCACATTTTATGTACTTTTCATCTAGCCTGGAACAACCCAGACAACTTAGTCTGGCAAAGAGCTCATTTAAACCCATTTTCAGTCCTCAGAAATCGCAGCACAAATCAGAAACGTTGGGGCGGGCTTTACACAATGACGACAGCGCTGGGATTTTGAAGCAGATTTTGTAGCCTACATTACAAAGAGGGACGCCACCATCAAACATCACTCACTCGAACATCACTCGCGTCTGTTTTTAAGCGATTTGAACGTTTCCTTTTTGTTAAAATCAGGGCAAAGAACAACACTCGCAGATGTTTCTCCACGACCGATCTTCTTCATCGCTCTGATCGGTTTTAGGTACTACCGCGACATCCGCTGGTGACGCCCCTCTGGAAATGATTTGTCTATGACACTTTGCCAGACCACATCTCAGTTACAACTGAGAATGGTCTGCTTTTAACCAGGTCAGACTGGAAAACCAGCTGCTGACCAGATAATAAACCAACTTTGTTTGGACGGGAGACCAGTTTAAACCAGCTAAGACCAGCAAACCACCTGAGGCTGGGGTATTTTTCAGCAGTGTTATGTGTTTGATGGGTAAAAACGCCAGGAAAGACAAAGAGAGAAAAAAAACCTGGAAAAAGTGAGCATATAATCACTCCTTAAATAATAAGAAACATGCCAGTAGTCATCCTTCGAATGCAGCTCTATTATAAAGTACCACAGAAGGAAAATAAATCAGAATAAAGAGCCGGGAACCCCACAGTGTAAACAGAGTAGTGTGAGGTTTACCTGAGAGAATGAGGCCACCTGGGGGGCCTGAGAGGCCAGTGGGATGACAGGAGGTCTCTCTGTATATGGAGGAGGAGGCTTGTGAGTTGGAGGGAGGTCAATTCTGTAGAAGGACAAAAACCAACAACAGTTAGTATAAGTACATCACTGACATGTTGCATGATTCGTAATTTGCAGTGACCCCAAACTACCTGAATACATAAGCCACAATAAAATAATGTATGAATGGCGTTAAAGGTGCCGTATGGAATAATTGAGGTATAAATATCCAAAAAATGAGCTACACGCATCAAAGAATGAGAAGAAATAAGTGCAATGATGTCATTAAAAAACTGAAAAGTTATAGTGCTGCCGAGATATAAACCTAAATTAGCATGCTAAATTACTAGCCCCGGCCCGTCAGGTGTTGTAATACCAGTTTCAGCCATATAAACTTCAAATAATTGCCCAGGCTTTTATTTTCCCATATCATCAAAATGCACCAGCTTGTTTTTGAGACAGTCGTCTATGAGACGGTCTTCATCATTTAGTGTTGAGATGTGGTTCATTGAGTCTCTGATCTCTAAAAATCTCCAAATGCTCCACGTGAAACTGCGGTCTTCCAACCTTTTACAATCGCGTCAAATTATCTGAATAATATGTGCGGAGAAAGAGAGAGCAAAACAGCGCTCGTTTGTGTTGTTTGAATAATATACTGCCCCCATCTGTTATGGAATATGGAATATGATTAGATTTTAAATGCAAGATGGCACCTTTAAGCCCAATTTATACTTCTGCATCGACCTCCTGCCGTAGCTACGTTGTAGGCTGTGTGTAGCGTGCATACCCTGACGTACACCTCTCCAAAAATGTAACAATGCGTTAATTCTACGTGGACGCAAGCACTGTGATTGGTCTGCTAGAACCCCTCCCTCAGGTTTCATATGTTTCTAATGCATGTGTAATTGTGTGTCAATGCGGACAACAACAGAGAAGTATAAATGAAAACCAACGCGTAGTCTATAGTGTAGAGGCTCCGGTGTAGGTCCGACGCAGAAGTATAAATCAGCCTTTACTGTTTAGTTGCTGTTTTCAGGCTAAACATTTGACAGAAGTTTGTTCGATGAAAAAACCTACCGAGTCACTGTTTGTATTCTTGTCAGTAGATGGAGGAAATGGTGGTCAAGAGCCAAAAGTATGAAATGTGTTTAGTCTGAGGAACAATAACAACCACACCTTCCTTTAGTTCTGGGAATGGAATGGAAATTTTGTTCTGTTTTACATCCATAGCAATACTACCAAGTTGTCATTCTGAACACAAAATAATCTAATTATTAAGGCTAAAACAAATCTGAGAGTCTATGAATCCCGTGCAAGGTGTCACTTTTGACTCAATCCACAGCCACTCAAAATGGCCTCCATGTTTTCAAGCCCCTACGGCCACACTGAGACATACTTTCTCATGCTCTCTGGACCTCTAAACCAAACACCAGCAGGCCACAATAGACCCCGTCTAGAGTAACTTTGTGTGGGTACACATGTGGGTGGAGGTGTATATTAGTGATATACATAAATACAACTGGGGCCCATTTTAAAACTCCAAACAAAACTGAGAGAAATGGAAACAAATGGCTCTGTCCTCTTGTTTGACTTGTGAATCATTGCAATGACTCTATAGAGACATACAAAATGTGAACAAACAATCATGTCATTTAAATTTCCTTTTAACAATTCATCATGGTTTGATTTCCTAACCTTCTACAAGATACTATATTATATATAGTGCTAAAACAAGCTTAAAATAATTTCTGATCTGATATTGATCACAACTAGCAATTAAGAGGAGTGATCTCACATCCCTTTAACTTAGGCTCTGATGGACTAATGGCTATTTAGCTTCTGCTTTGTATATCCATATGCATTGGGAGGTCCAGAGGGTTGCCCTGCCCTGCCCTTGAATTCCCAGAATGCCTAATATATAGAAAGATACCTGTTCTCGTTCCCTGGATTTAGATACTGCTGTGTGTGCCATAAAGGTCATCTGCTGAATGTCATAAATATAGCCTAGAGTCATTAGTGTACAAATAAGGAATCTTAAACCTCCACTGTTAGTTTTAAAAGCTCTGCATTGACAACCAATGAGAACAAGCTCTTAAAATACAGAGTTCGTTCACACCTCTTGGTTAAAAACCCTTTAGGGAAAACATGTCAACTGTGACCTCTCCTCATATACTTTCCCAATATGCATCCATAAGCTCCTCATTCCTCAATGGATCAACTTTGTCTTTGTTTTTTCCACTTCCTGTGGACATTAATCTCCAGCCATTAGAAGTACATTGTTTTGTGTAATTGATTTTCAATGGACTATCAGTCTGTCTAATGTGTCCCCTGCCCTCCCCACATAAAGTCTAAATCAGACGGAGATGGAAAAGTGTGCAACAGTGTTTTATGGCTCATTAAGTCTATATGGACTCACATTAGCATTTCCCATGAAAAGTTATGACCGAAATAGACGATTAAAAGCAGGAGATGTCATCCATGGACTAGAAAGATGATATGGTGAGTGCATTTGTATAGCATGAGCAGGAAGAGACACAGACAGGCCTGGATACTCTCACTGGTTCCACCTGGATGTCCAAAGAAACCAAACAAGGGCAAAAATGTTGGACTTAGCATCAAAGTGGGAACGAGATTGCATTGTTTTCAAGTAGTTTTCTCTCTTTTCATCTCCTCTCATGTACTCAATGCACAGTTAAAGGTCAGATTAGTTTGTTTTCCTCCTCAAAGAGCCTGGAACATTTTCCAATTGTCTTGATTTTAAGCCAAGACCTTGACGTACAAAATAATACTTTAAAGACTGCCACATCATCTAGTAAAGGATAAACTCAAGGCCACTAGATGAATGAGAGCTATCAAAACAAAATCAAACACAAAATCATCACGACTTGGAAATGAAAGTGGAAAGCTAGAAAATGTAAAGAAATAGAAATATATATATAAAAATACCTCTTAAAGCATTTGAATGAAGCACATTTTCTAATCTTTGACTACTGGGTGCAATCAGATCTAAATGTCAAGAGTTATATGGACATTTTGGCTTTCATTCATGCATAAGCGCCATGTGTTAGCATCCCAAATGCTGCTTATCTCTCGCAGATTCCCTGCTGTCTCCAGCGCAGTGGCAGCAACATCCATCAGGCCAAACCCAGCTGTCCCACCACACTGATCTGCATGCAGCCTGCAGCCAAAGTAAAGCTGAGCCAAGACACACAGAGGCTGAACAGGAATCAGCCAGAAAAGATAAGAGTGCCTCTTGCGCCTCTTCTGAGAGTGACGCTTCTGACAGCACCGCTGAGAAGTTTCAGAGAGGGATCACTTCAAGTGGATAAAGATAGCACAGCAAAAAACATGTAATAAATATATAACAAATTGCAAATTTGAAAACCTAGACAGGATGCATTCATTTATAGCTGTTTTCATTTAAATTTGATCATTTCTGCTTGCTAGTTCGGTGTTAACGCTATTATATTTTAGTAATGTTAAAGGGTAACTAAACCCCTGGTTAGAGCCTGCAATTCCAACTCCTGACTCGCTAAAGTGGTTTTGACCAAACAAGCTGGTTTTTATACTGCCAGTGCCAAGGACGTAGCTCGTGCCAAGAGCGTGGTGAGCTGAAACGTGCGTACGTCACGAAGAACCACTAACATCCAATAGGAAAATTCAACTCCAGTAGCAACCATTCAACCTGAAGAGGGCAGCACTAAGACGTTTTTACCATAGACTGTAAAAAAATATGGACAAAGCGTCTGTGATGTCACCCATAGACTCTCTGAAGAATGGGTTTGAGGCTGTTTATGGGGGGTATGGGCGGCGCCATACTGGAAAATCTTGGAAAATACAAAATACAAAAGTTTCAGAAAGGACACAGAGTTGGTAGGATGTGTTGTGTCAGATCATGGCCGAGACATCAAATTCACTCGGCGCAGCCCGTTCTCAGCTATCAATCAAAGTTAACCGCCCTTATTTGTCATATGATTTATATCTAAATAGGATCTAAACCAACGAGCTAGAAAAAAATTCACCCCCTCACAGTTGTCAGGCACGCGTAACATATTGAAGATTACAATAAAAGTCCATGGGACCAAACTGTAAACATATGAATTTATGCTGTGAAAACGGACATTATAACATGACATCTATGGATATTTGCTCCCTTTTGAGACTGGCCTCTAACGGATTTTCGATGTATTGCAGTTTATCGCACGGCTTCATCTTTCAGATTAGAATGCTGCCGCTTGGTTTTTACACCATATATTGTAGAAATAAAACACTTTATACACAAATGTCAAAAAAGTTACTCGAATCAATGACTGGTTTTAATAAAGATCCATTCTTACAGATCATTAACTAAAAAAAGTTGGTTTAGGGTTTAGTTACTCTTTAACAATATTTTAGTCAGAGAGAAAATTAACATTTTTAAATGTGTACACTACCGCTCAAGTTTGAGAGATTTAGAGGACGTTTTTTAAAAGAAGTCTCTTGCTCACTAGGCCTGCATTTAATTGATCAAAAATACAGTTAAAACAGAAATATCATACTTCCATTTGAAATAATGGTTTTATATCTTAATATATTTTAAAATGTATTCATTCGGTAACACTTTACAATATGAGTGCACTAATGTGTTGTCTGCTTTAATTAATCATTAGCTAATGATTTGCAAAGGTATCATTATGTTATGACTTTACTTGTTGGGGCACATCATTATTAACTAGTCATTTAGTAATTGTAGTAATTTGCACATGAATTTGCACTAAAAATGAATTAATTAATCATGTATTAATGCAAATTACTGTACCTGTCATATTATCTGGAAGTTGAAATACAAGGTTCTGGCTCATTCTGGTAATTAACATATTAATTAACACTATTAGTTAAAAAAATTAGTTATTGTGGAATTAATACACAATGACATATTTAATTAAGAACAAGTCATGTATGAACTAATACATTAACCTTACATATTCTTAATTAGTTCCTAATGTGGTAATCATTAATGAATAGCTTAAATAATCATTAAGTACACATTAATTCAAGTATTATCTGTGCATTAGTTAAACATGAATTAATGCTTATTAGTGCACCCATTAGTGCATATTGTAAAGTGTTACCGTTTATTCCTGTGACGGCAAAGCTGTATTGTCACAGCATCATAACTCCAAACTTCAGTATCACATGAACCTACACAATTTTTTCTAATAGTATCATTTATTTGAAATAGAAGTTTTTGAAAACAATGTCAGTCATTTTCGATCAACTAAATGCATCCTTGCTGAATGCAAGTGTTAATTTGCTTTTGAATAGTGGTGTACATCTGCTAAAAGTTCATTTTGTGCATGTTCAAACCTAAACGTCAGCTAAATCCAGAATATATCCAGTGTCTCCTTAGCTGTCATGTTTGGATAACAAGCTCAGGTCATATTACAGCAGAAACTACAATGGAAGATTTGAGAAAAAGAGAAAATTCTGAAACAAATTTTAAGGTCCACAAATCATATGGAGGCCAGACGTTTGAGCTCTGAGAATTGTCTGATGCATTTCCCCTGTTCCCCGATATAATTTTCCCTGTGAACAGCTGTATCACGCGAGACTCCGCTGTGACCTCATCCTCATGAGAACTGCATCCATCACTATGGCTCTAAGAAACATATTTTTTTGCTGTGTTTGCTTAACTATTTATATTCATTTATTTACACTAGATTCTTCTTTTATAGAATATGAGAAGCACGTTCCATATTCAGTGTTATTTCTGCTGACACAAACACTAACAACCTGTGGCAAACTAACAATGGTGGGTCTTTGACAGAATAAAAACATCTACAACAAATCTATGTGGTCTTTTGTGGGCACAATACATTTGTAAACCTGGGTTACCATTTAAATTTGCATATTTATATGGCGAATAACATGAATTGGATGAACACATCTCAGCTAGAAAGTCTTTCTCGTCAAGATTGACAAACTATTTTAAGCCACTTTAACCTTCAAAAGCAACATATTGCAACAATTTCTTTCCTCCAGTTAACACGCTTGCAATGTGTTTGGCAGTCAACTGTCATTTTTTCTACCCGCTACTGAAACTAAACATCCTATTAATATTTCCCTTACAAAAGTTTTGCAAACAATTGCAAAGTTTCTTGAGGGGACACAAATAATTAGCAAAAAACAACCAAAAAAAAAACATTTAAGAGTTACGATTAAGAGACATAATTTCCCCTCCCATTTCATTTTTATACCATCACAATGTCACTTTAATACTATATTATATTATTATTGGTTACCTATTGCTAAACAACTCTCTGTAAGATGCTTGCAATGAATCATATCACATTATACTTTTGGCACCATAAAAGCGGTGCTTACAGGGGTTAAAAAGCAATGCTAACACTTTAAAAACTACAATTGTGAAATGCAACTTTACCAGAGATTAATTAGTGGCCTCAAACCAAGATCAAAAAGATGATAACCCGGGGTTAAGTGCTGCGTGAAAAGCCATGTGAAGGTCTATGAGGAGAGCTGCCTTTTTGGAGGCTGTGGGAAAGGGAGACCTCCGGGTTGGCTGAAATCACACATCTAGAGAAACTCTTGACAGGACAATAAAGTGGCACTTTTAGCATGAACCAAAAGAAAAAAACGGAAAAATCAACATGCTTTGTCAAAAAGGAGCTATCTGAAGCTTTTTTACCCACACAAATTCTAAAATGATGTATCGTGTGGTAGTCTCTGTGTACTGCAAAAGCAAACACACAACTGTAGTCTATTGTGGCTATAGTCTCTCTTTGGGATGACATGCAGTTGCCTTTCCAGGAAATAAAATAAAACCATCCTGACTGCGTTTCTGGGCTCAGTAATAATTGACCAGACAAAACATATTACAGTTAGGGCATGAAGCAAAGGTTAAGCCATAAAAAGGTGCTGTAGCGTGAAATGCCTCGTTCTGACAGGCCAACAGGTGAGCCGGACAGTGCTGAAGCGGAGTGTAATGTACTTAATGATAGCCTGACCGGAAAAATAAACTCTTCAATAAAGTATTCACTTCAATAAACTCATTTTAAACATATCTGACTGAGTAAATTGGTTTGGCATGTTAGACCAAAACTGTAACACATGAACACATCGATGAAATGGTACTAAGAAATCTGGTACAAGTTTGTAAGTTCACTGAAATGTAGGTTGGTGATAGTTAAAGATTTATTCTGTCAGTCCAAGTTCAAAAGAAGGTTAGGAAGTTGCTGAGGAAGCATGGGAGGCTAATGGTTAAATAATTCACCAGGTACAGTAAGTGCACATGTACTGACCCAAATGAAGGTCTACGTGTGGCAATGCAGGTGACTCAGAGTCAAAATATCTCAGATGTCTGACATGCAAACAATGTTCTGTTTTAAGAATGCTTTCCTCTTCAAGTTTTTAAAAATGCAACTTCTGAATGTTCTGGGAGAGTTAAAAACATCTGGTTTAGGGGCATTTTTTTCTTTATTTATGCAAATGTTTTTTTTTTTTTTTTTTTTTTTTTTTTCATTATAGACATGACCTGTATTTGTTAATATATAAAATGGTCATTAAGTGAGTGATAGTGTCCACAAAATTGTAGTTTCAAACTGCAAAGGTGCAACATTTTTAAACAGGATTGAGCAAAAATACAATCTAATAAAATATAAATAAATAATTAAATTATTCAAGAAAATAAAGGACTAAAATGAATCGCAGTTCTATTAAATTAAACTTAAATAGCTGATTCATTAACTCATGAATTAAAGGGCAGTTTACACAGCACCATTTTAAAAACACCAACTAAAAACAGAAACTTATGCGTTTTAGCCATTCATTTAACGTCAACAACGTTTTGGTGGCCTGAAAACACAAACTTTTGTGTTCTTTTGTGTTCACAAACTACAAAAAACAAGATTTTGTGAAAACTATGACGTAATGTGCATGCATATTACATGTGCAGTGTTTCTCAATGACATCGCCAGCTTTTCCATTTTTAGTACATCGTTGCCATGTAAACATTGGCTTAGTTATTTAAAACAATAATGGTAAAAGTGTTTGAGAAACATTTAAATGGTACTCAAACAAACAGTGTTTTCATGCTAAGGTTTAAATGTGTTTAGCAAGTCTTCGTACTGTTGAGAGAACCTTTACCAAACACTGAGAGTGCTTGCTGTTGCTTATTGTTAGACATTGTGGCTGTAATGTATTTGTGCTCTCATCCTGCATGATATTAGTTAAAAGTCAGGTTATCTGTATAGGTGAAAATACTGCATGTACTCACACTTTATCTGAGTATGTGGTTGGGGGAGCCTTGCGTGCTGTAAGGAGCACGATGGTGAAGACGGTGATGAGGAAGAGTGCCAGCACAGCTCCCATTACGGCCCCAGCAATGGCCATGGAGGATGTCATCTGCTTCTGAGACATGTCTAAAAGGCATCCACAACACAGTGAGAAAAAAGAAAAGCTTATTAATAAATAAACACGGCCAACGTTATTGGAGGTAGGCTATACCAAGTTCCACTAAAATTATCATCAGCGTGTTACAATTCAAGACAAAAACACTGCTGATCCTGGCACAGAACTGCTAAATGCCACAAATTATAACAAAAGCACAAAACAGCAAAGCACAGCCTGTGAAAGCATCTAACAACGGTACGTAAACTTAAGCTCAGCATGTGTTGATGTAGAAAAAAGACAACCAACAGAACAGCGAGAGACCATAAGACAGCTCAGTGAAATTAGGAATACAAATTCGACAATGCCAATAGTGAGGGCAGAGTAAGCAAAAATATTGAGTTCATGCAGTCTGAAGTGTTTAGCAAATACATAAAAGTATCATTAAAACTAGATAAATTTTACTTGAACAGCAAAAGTCTCATCCCAATTCGTCATATAACTGACGTTTTGGTACGTCTTTTGACCATTCGTCAACATACGACTTTTAGGGCCCCTGAACCGTCGGTAGATGGCGTTATGGGATCCTAACTCTTCCCCAGACCTAACCCTAAACCCAACTCGTCACCTGAACTGACGTTAAAGGTAAAGCGTCAGTTGTATGACGACCCGGGATCGCTCATCTACCGACGTTTAAGGGGGCCCTAAAAAGTCATATATTGACGAATGGTCAAAAGACGTCCCAAAACGTCAGTTATATGACGAATTGGGATGAGACTGTGTTAGTAACTTAATCTGAAAATGCATAGCCCATTTCCCCACAACATATGTTAAATGTAACAGTATTCATAAAAGAGTGGGCAAAAAGTACCCAGGTGACCTACTATTTGCAGTGAGATTCTCAAATGACATTGTGACTATCCCATCAGGCCATAGGAGAGAATGTGATGAATGTCACATGACGAATGAAGTAAATCCAGATTACAATCAATCATACACACATTCATACATACGATAACACTTTAGTTTAGGGTCCAGTTCTCACTGTTAAATTTGCTTTGCATTGATAAAACAAGGATATTGGCTATTTATTAAATACTTATAAAACACATATTAGAGCCTTATTCTGCAAGGCCATATTTTACATTCGCTGAATCCTACCCAATACTAAATTAAAGAGATACCCAATTATCTCTAAAGTGTGACCAAAAATACCCTTTTTAACAATTGCTAAGTATACTTATTTATAAGAAATGCATAGCCTACTCAGCTTATTTCACATGCAGCCCATGACTTAATTTGAGAAAATAAGTATTAAGCAATTCCCCCTAACCTTCTTATGCACTGTAAAAAAATATTGTTGGTTTAACTTAAAAAAATTTAAGTTGATTGAACTGGAAAAGTGAGTTAATATTGACAAAAGAAAAAAATGTTGTGATAACAAATCCTGAAAATATTTTTTTTACAATGTGGAGATTTTATTTACATTTTATTTTATTTATACATTTACTGTAATAGTAATTTTGCATCTGAAGTACATTTTACTTATTTTAAAGTCCGCATGAAATCAAAAATGTCCCTACTACTTAGTGCATGTTCCTGGTTTCATGATCCATCATCGAATGTCATACTAATGTAAAAAAAAACTGTACATTTCAGTGAAAATAATGGAAAAGGGTCATTTGATGTGAAACATTTGCTTTTTTTAAAGCAAACTTGCATCTTCTTCAGCTCCATTCTTACATGTAAAGCCAATTTATCAAGACAGTCAGTTTCTGATGGATAAAATCAATTATAACCCTATTATTTTATTATTTTTACTCTCAAATGTGCTAAAAAAAAAGACCAAAATGGGTTAAAAATAGCAATGCACATATAGGGATGTTTGTTACAGAAAGTAAGAATTGGATGATTGCCAATGATTAAATGGGTATTTTAAAGTGCATATCATCTGTCCTGGATTTAACTGTTAATCAAGAGTCAAAGTGCATGAAATAGTGGTTTGTTGTTACGGCGAGTCAGGTGGATGGGTGGGTTGTGCAGCGGCTGGCAGGGGCAAGCTGTAGTCAGCCATCTCTAAAGGCTCAGTAATTAGGACCTCATGCTGCCCTCCTTTAAAGCCTGCTGTTACTGTCTCTCCCACCCCGCAGTGCTCTTATGCTTTGCTGCACTCCTTCCTCCAGCTTTCCTTTCCACTCTCTTTCTCTGTCATTATACCTCACTTGTTCGCTTTTACGGTGAGTTTCACACTCTTGCGCAACTTCATTTAGCATGTTCACCAAAATCAACGAGGTTGCTGAGATCACAAGCTTGTTATCCCCACAACGGGACTCCAGCAAAAGGATTACATCCATTAATTAAGATTAATTAAACTCAAAGTGTGCCCCTTTGGATGATCAACAGACTTCTTGGCAAAAGAGTGTGGAACTACGACACCATATTACCCAACTTTGCCATCTGATCTATGAAACTCCACAGTTTGAGGATGTTGGGCATGCTGAAAAGAATCACAATGTCCTTTTCCCCCTAACACGAATCAATTGACGTATTATCGAGCGCTTTTCCCTAAGGTTTTATGGTCGAGAACCCAATAATTACCACAGTGGTGTTACTGTCAGCTCACCTCTGCTCTCACAGAAGACCAGAACAGGATGTTCAGTCACAAGTCATACAATAGTGATTGTTTAAGTGTAGCAAGCGGTAAATATTTGCCCTGCTGAGCACACGTCCGGCTCATGAGGGGGCTGAGAGAAGCTGGCAGGGAAGGAATAAAGACAGTGAGAGCAGGAGGGCAAGGGCGCAAGGTGTCAGGAGATCAGGGAGGGAATATGAGGAGAGGGGATTGTGGCTATAGGGGACTGTAAGCGCCAATGTGAGCTGGGATAGAGAATCTTAGTAAAAAGTTTGGCACTAAATTGGAGGTTTGGCACAGTCGAGACTCAACTCAGGCTCGTGACAGATCTTTGCACAGCAAGTCCATACGGCAACATCAGAAGGCAGTGTAATAAAAATATGACTTCTCCAGCTTGTGAAGAGTTAAAAGTAAAGCGTATAATTTCTGTACCACTAGCATCACAAGGGCTGGGTGATATGGCCAAAACATTATCACAATATTTTTTTCATATCATTTGATATTTCATACCAAAGGGGAAGGAAATGCATTCTAACGTTTGTTTGATGTTAAGAACAAATGAGGGCCTCATACAATCTTTTTTAATTGTTCCCAAGTTCTGTTTTCTATTTTGCATTTTATAATTTAATACAAATGAATCATCAAAAATTAAGTATGAAATAAATGAAAAGAAATTTAACCATTTAATCAATATTTTAAAATGTATTTAAAAAAATTATATCATATAAGGTGTATGCAGCACAACTGGACTTAAAGACTGAATAATAGACTGAATGTAAAATAAAATGTTGATTAAATCTAAAGTACATCATCGTTGTAATGATATTCCTCAAGATAATAGTAAAAATAATGCTAATAACAATAAATATAGCTGCAAACAGCAATAAATGTGGTCCAAGCGCTTTAGGCCTTTCATTATGTTTAATTTATGAAGCCTGTAACCACCTTAAATGGTTTTTCCACCATAGATGGAAAAGACCTATTCACAACCAAAAAAGGCAATTTACTGAAGGAAATATGTTTTAAAGCTTTGTAAAACAGTTATTGAGAGCCAAAAAGTTTGCAAGAAAGTTTTGGAAATAATCTCCAAATATAATGTTGAATCAAACAGGCCCAGTGAGTTTCGATCAGACTCTGTTAATCTTGTCTGACAGCTGCTTGAACTTCATGTTTCTCGAGATATGCAAATATTGTCTTTGTCAGACAATTACTGGCATCTTGGACAAGACGCCACATGCCAGTTTTTCAGGTCAATTGGACTGTTGCGTACTATAGGTATAATCATTTTCGTGTTTTTTAATATATTTTATAGCACCACCAAGTTGCCACACAGTAAAAAAAATATTTACATTTTTAATATAAAGTTAATATTTACATATTAAATTTTTTTCTTTGTCAAAATCAACTTAAATAATTTATTTAGTTCAGATAACTTATTATTTTGAGTTTCTGATGATTAAATCAATCTCCTTCTATTGTATTAACTTACTTTTTCCAGTTTCAATCAACTTAAAATTAAGGCAACCAGGTTACTTATTTTTTAAGCTAAAACCAACAATATTTTTGTTTTACAGTTTCCACTGCAACCACAGACTGAGCCCATAGGTGTACAGAATTTGGTGAAACGTATCTTTCACCTGATCGTTTCTGCTGTTATTGGACGTGAATCGAAAATTCTAACTTTTTTCTAAAATTATTGACAAGTAGACTCCATGGAATCTTCTTCTCACTTTTTTGTTTTCTTATCGTGCAAAAAAAAAAAAAAAAGTAGGTTCTTCAAAAATTCAAAATACACAAATATTTTGACTTTCTAGATGTTTGCTTGTCTGCCTTTAGCCAAGGATTCCAATGATTTAAGACACTATGGTTTAGGAGTTATGAGCCATTGCGTACTTTTGATTGCTGTATAGCTACCAAAAACATTACACACAATAAACAGAAGTCTTCATAATTATAAAGAATTAGCCTTCATGTTCAGGTGTGATCACCTTTACCATTGCTCTGTGAATTTAGCATCCTGTAATCGAGAATAACAATCACATAAAAAACATATTTTAGCATCCAGTCCAGCATGTCTCTGATTTATCTCTATATACATGTTTTTGGAAAGGTTTAACTTCATTTGGGATTATGTGGTTCAGTGTACGGGAACAAATGCTCAGGGATGGTGACAGGCTCGGAGGGGGGCAGGAGAGAGTGCGATCATTCTACCGTCTGGCGTGTAATACTACATATGGCCCCCCACAGTGAGTCACAAGACCCTCATTTCAGTTCAATTCAGCAAGGGGTTAAAGCTGTCTGTTTGCTGCACAATATTCACTTCACATATTACAAGTATTAAAGCAACAAACAATTTGATTTATTAACTCCCAAACCCATAGCAATATGTAGGCAGATAGATATAAAGACAGGCAGCTAGCGGTATAGTGAGGAGATGTTTGCTGTTTGTGACAAAAAATGTTAGGGCCTAAAAATGTGTGACATTGCTTTAAGTGCAAAATAAACTTAATGTTTTTGAACTTACTGCATGTTAAGTGAAATTAAATGAAGATGTGCAATAAACGTCACAATTAATCATCGTTAGGAGTGTTTTTTTTTTTCTTTTTCTATAGCAGTTCCATGATTGTCTTCTGAATTATGGTTAAAGTGTACTGCCGAATGTACTGCTACACTCAGAAAAAATGAAGGTACAAAAGCTGTATACTGGGGCGGTACCTTTTTCAAAGGTATACCTTTGGAAAAGGTAAAGTGTACACTTTTATTCCTTTTTAGTACTAATATGTAACACTTGAGGAACAAAAGTGTACTTGAAAAGGTATCACCTTGTAACAGCTTTTATATATTTTGTTCTGGAGTGTATGCATTTATGTAAATCTGAAAATATGATTAATGTAAAAATATAAAGTAATATTATAAAATGAATGTTTAAAATAGAAAATAGTAGTAAAATAGTATATAAAATAGTGTTTTAGCATTTTAGTCAACACATCAAAATAACTGTACTTTTAAACCTGACAAAACTTAATTAAAACATAATGATTTAAATGTTATTTAAAGTATTTTTTCATTCTGACATCATTACAAAGTGCACTTTGATAAAAAAATACTTTTCAATCATGAAAGTATATACTCTTTAAGTAGCCTATACACTTAAGTGTCCTTTCATTATTAGTTTTTCATAAGGGTTATTGGATTATACTAAAGCAAATTGTAAATAGTGTTGCAAATATTTTTTATTTTTTTTGTAGGGCTGCTCCCTAATAATCAATTAACATTAGTTGACTAAGAGGCTTAGTCAACCAAAATGTTATTATTTGGTTATTATCAAAAAAAGAAACCTTCCACAGGAAAGTTGGGCAGGAAATCCAAAATGTTCGCCTATCATCCATCAACCTCAAATATGACTTATTATTTGAAACGTAGTAGCAACTTTACATGTCCGTCCACTCTAACATTAACTTAGATAGATGTGCGTTATTAGGTGCATATCCAAGAGTTCATATGAAGTTTGGAAGCTAAAGTGCGTTTACAGCACATTCATAATCATTAGTTTTGCGGCAAGCTTCATGCCACTTGAGCACTAGGGCTATTATAATTTTCCCCTTAGTATATAATTAAATTCATCTGAAACCTGCAATTAATCGACTAATGGCTTAAATGAACGACTTCTTGTTCGACTTTGTCAGTGTCAATTCAACTGCACAATCCATTTTGAGCTTTTTTCCCTTTTCCATTACCTAATTTCTCTCTACGACCCTCAACAAACATCTGTTGGTCCTCTTCAATTGTTTTGTCCTGCTAAAGTGCCCTCTCATAATTCAGATGCCTTTTTGGTGGCTCACTTTAACCCCGCTGGACTTAAAACCTTTCACAGGTGAGCCCAGACCTGAACTCGTATCCTTTGAAGGTGCTTCCACTCGTTTAAAAGATGTTTACCAAGCAGACTCTAAGCTTTCTGGAGCCTGACAGAGAAATTCACAGCTCAGAGCAGAGGTGATCCCAGAGGATTAAATGAGTTCACACTCGCTTAGAGCCGGTTCAGGGGTGGCAGGCATCTTTAAACCTGATTAAAGGGATCAGGTGTTTCTCTAGGCTGACTGTTATAGGTCTCAGATTGTCGTATCGGACACGGACAGCCCGTAACTCATTCAACACTCTCGGCGGGTATTTGATAACAGGAGCTGGGTTGGGAAGAAGCCCCACAATGCATTCTGGTAAATGTTACATGGGGAATGCTGGCCCTCCCTGCTGGCTGACACCTGATCACCATATTGGAGTGCAGGTAGGGAGTTTGTCTGTGTTGGACCGGAAAAGGTTTCTGTTACTGACCCATGAGTCTTAATTACTGTGAATTGCTGTCTGTGGGGCAATGGAAAGAAACAGAGAAACGTCCTTGAAAAGGGCAAATGTTTATGATGCAGATAACCAAAAGAGCTCGTCTCTCGTCTCTAATAGAGGCCACTAGACAAGAGAAATCCCACCACTTAAGTAATGTCGAGGGGGGTTGTTCTGGCAAATGAAGGTCAAGAGTCAGAGGTCATCTCCTGTTTTGGCTGCCATTGTTTAAACCTGACAGATTTTTATGAAGGTACTTTAGTGTGCACAACTGTAGAGAAGAGAAGCTGATTCTGGGTGGTCTCTTCAAATCATTAAGTGTTTGACAAACACCTCAAATGCTATCTTAAGTGCTCACTGCAGAAATAAGACTTGAGGAGTATCTCATATCTGTCAGCACTTCCCCCTTAGCATTTTATTTGTCTTCTGGGTCAACATGACTTCTTGAGAAGCATCTGGAGGCAAATAATATTTAGTATATCGGTTACATACTTGTACACCCTAGATATCGGTGACTCTGAAATATAAGCGCAGTAACACTTTCCAGGGTTCAAAGTTCTGATAAATGTGAGAGACTCTGAAAAATGGAGCACTGAACATTTAATAACAGCCTGTACCACTCAGGGAATGACTTCATGACCACTGTGATGTATTAGTGGAAAAATATGTCATAAAAGATGGATATCTGAGAGAGGGAATATCCAATGGAAAATATTCCCTCTGGAAGGAAAAAGGAAGAACATGACTTGGTCACAATGACAGATTGCAGGCTTTTAAACTGACCATCTTTCACTGGAAGGAATTTATCTTTATAACTGATATAACTTCACACGTGCATTTTCGTTGTCATCCCCCAGTTCTCCTTTTTAACCTTAGTCTTTGGCTCCTCCCTTCCTCCAGTCTCAAGCTCCCCCCTTTCTCAAAAGCTTCCCTATTTTGTTCCTGGAGAATTGCACTCTTTTATCCTCTCTCTCTTTTCTCTGCGAGCTGAGACGGGAGACACAGGTATCCCTCAGAGAGAGCAAGCTCTCTGTCATGAGCCCGGGAAGAGTCTGTTGCCATGGGGACGGTGTCAATGGCCTGGAAGGGGGCTGTGGCAAACAAAACCATTCTACCGGTCTGATTGAATGCAATCAGAAGCACTCATGGATCAGGGAGGGGAGGAATACTGCTTCTTGAGTGAATCTATTCAAATAGTGCAGTGAGAAGATGGTGACCTCCCCACCCGTAATAAGGTGACTGCGTGAATGACATTGTTACTTTCAGTGGGTTACCTCACTTTCCAAGGAATTACACATTAAGCTGGACTTAAAATACCTGAGGGAATAAGTCTTATTCTATATTCTTTCCGGTATAGAAGAGCATGTTTGTGCCATTTCCTGATAATTGATCGTAAACAATATATGGCATTGTTCAGAAGAAAGGCTCATTTGCTTCCTTTACTGCAAGTGGTTCTGATGGCCTGTGGAAAGATGCATAGGGATTTCACAAGTTGATTGGCTGCTTAGAAACAAAGCAACTTTGTTTAAATCATTAGTTTATTGATTACTTCAATGAACACTATACTGTTCAAAAGTTTGGGGTCAGTAAAACTTAAATAATGTGAACATTTACAATTTAAATAACTGTTCTTATCCTAATATATTTTAAAATGTAATGTATTCAAGTGATGGTAACTCTTTACTCCAGTTTTCAGTGTTACTCAAATTTCGCAATTACATATTTAGCAAACAGTTGACTCAAATGTCCAATAGTCAAAAGACCCAATCTAGATATCTAAATTTAAGGGTTAGCTCACCCAAAAATTTAAATTCTGTCAGTATTTGATCATCCTCGTGTTGTTCCAAGCCCTCAAACCTTTCGTTCATTTTCGGAACACAAATTTAGATTTTTTTTAATTAAATCTGAGAGCTGGATCACTCCTGCATACTTAGTCCATAGGCTTCTTGAGGAATTGAAACTTGCCGGCCTTCGAAAGTTATTAAAGACATCGTTAAAATAGCTCTCAAGTGACTTCAGTGGCTCAATCTTAACTTTATCAAGTCGATTCAAGACATCTTTTGTGTCGCAAAAACAAACAAAAATAACGACTTTATTTCAAATATTCACTTCCTCCTCCATGGGCCTTGAGTCAGTTAACATAGTGTGATAGCGTAAGAGCGAATCACATCGTAGGCTCACTATTGGCTGATGCTGGTCATGTGTGTGATGCGTGTGACATGCAAGAACAGAAGTTTATGCAATTAAACTAGTAACCTGACTCGAGGCAGAGAGAGAAGTAAACAAATAGTTGAAATAAAGTTCGTAATTTTTGTTTTTTTTGCGCACAAAAAGCTGATAAACTTAAGATTGAGCCACTGACTATTTTAACAATGTCTTTAATAACTTTGAGGCCGGCAGTGTTCAATTCCTCAAGAAGCCTATGGACTAGTATGCAGGAGTGATCCAGCTTCTCAGATTTAATACAAATATCTTAATTGTGTTCCGAATAAAGAACGAACATCTTACGGGGTCTGGAACAACATGAGGGTGAGTAAATACTTATAGAATTTTCATTTTTGGGTGAACTAACCCTTTAATTAAACGAACAAAACGGTCAGAAGTTTTGCACAATGTGAAAGTGTCATATCAGTTTCCATTGAATATAATAGAATTATATTTAATTTAATTGTATATTTTGATTTACACCAACTTTTAAACTTACAATATTAGCCATTTCAAGATAAATGTTATAAACTAAGGGTTATTTGTACACAACAAAAACAACAGGTAATTACTTTGACACAACACATCCTTTTCCCTCAGCTTTGGGGAGCAAGGTGGTCTAACACATGAAAATGGATAAAGAACCACTGCTTTACTAAAACTAATTTTAGCCCTGATCTCATGGCTCTTGGATTAGAGGCATGTTTCATGAGCTGACTTTGGACATTGATTCATCGTGGAACTTCTGACAACTAATTACTAGCTTGTCCCACCACCAGCTGATTGGACAGGATGATAGACCTACCAACGGCTATGAAACAAAAACCACTCAAACACCATTTAGTCCCACAGCTGTGCTTGATCTTCCCTTCGTCAACCAGCTCCCCCATTCTCCTCACACAGATCGACAGAACAGCCGTGCAAACACAAGAATCAACAAGTTCATAATCCCTCCACTTTAAGGCTATCCTAGGTAAGTCTGAGAGGAAGTTCAGCCCCCATCCACAGGAAGCTTTTCAGCCACAGGCTTTCCCACAAAATATGCATGAGGCTCAGAGCATGAGGGATATTTGGAGATGAAGTAGGCTAACCACAGCAAAGGAAAAGAGGGCGTGAGGAATACATCCCTGGAGGCCTCCAGGAAAGTAGAAGAGACCCCCACAGGGAACACTTCTGCAGCTGAAGCAACCAGTCACACCCAAGACCTCAACATTCACCCCTCCAACCAACACGAAACAGATCCTGAGGCCAAGATCTAAAACAAAGAAACATGTCACAGAAAAAAAGGTGCTTTATTTCAAAAACAAATGTATCCCAAAAATTTACTTTTTACAAAACAATGCATCTATACATTGCAAATACATTTCTTCTCTGCTATTTGTCTTTTAATTATTTTTTTTCTTTTCTTTTTTACAGTAGATCTTTGTAAAACAAAACAAAAAAGTGAAAAAGACGTTCTGGAGAAGTGTACGTGTTACCATCTCATCACAATCTGTGTAACGGTGGGTTTTCAAGTGCGTTCCACCGTTAAATCTCAGGCTTCCTAGAGGAACGATAAAGTCAAACAAACTAACAAACAAAACAAGGTTCTCCAAACTGCCAGCATATATACATACATAACAACCTTGTTTACATTGAATTCTTCATCTTTGCATTGTCCAAACCTGTACACATACATTTTTTGTTTTACTTAACTCTTGATGTGCACTGTAACTCAAGTGTCACATGTCATTTAATGCGAGCAAAAAAAATTCGTTATTGTCCGAAAATCTGCAAAAAGCAAATCATAGAAAATGGCACCGAAAACAAATGACAGTACAAAATAACGATCCTAGGGCCCATCCTGACCATTATAAACGCCTCAAAAACTACTCGCATACTTCTGAGAATGATACTCACTCGTTTGTAACTTCTGCATGCACATTATAATGCTTACAGGGCACGTCTTCAGTTTAAGGCACTACAATATCATCTCAAAACCCAACCATATGCATCTGCTAGCTTATTAAGATCCAGCCAACACTAAAAATGAACGACCAATAACACGTGTTAGGCTCTCGTCTTCTGCGTAAATGATGCGTGAAATGTGTTTGATTTGAGGCCAGAAATCTTAACACTATTGCACAGACAATGAGGAAATTCATCAATACACTGTTCGGTTAACACTAGCTGATTGGATTTATATATTACAGACAGACACAGACAACACACAGAAAAACAACAGAAGGCACAGGATTTGTGACGGAATGCAAGACGCTGAATGCAGTCGGACGTTGTTAACACTGGGCAGTGATGGTCTGACGAAGACGAGCCAGACAGCTACATTAACACGGGACGAGCTTTCGTGTTGAACAATGGCAGTAGTTTTCGATGTTCAAGACATTGTCCAATTTTCGCAGTCAGACTCGCACAGCGGCAAACATTTCTGATGGCACAAACAAAAGAAATCCAGAGCCAACAGTGACACAGTGGTATGCAAATAGAAGCTGAATTGATACAATAACAGCACCCCATTTCGGCAATCATCCCTGTCTGGCTTTCTCCCATTGGACTTTATCAAATCCAGCACAGTTCTCCCTGTCTAGCACCTCCCCAAAGCACTCCAACTCTGAATGCCAGAAGAGAGGAAATAAATGTTGCCATGGAAACCGCCAGGCTGTTGATAGGAGCTAATTTCTGCCTCCATCAGAGTGACAGACATTAAAAGTTGACGTGATTCATCGAAACTCCACGCTTACATCAGCGCTGAACTGAAACACTTATCGACAGGTTATCTGAATACAAATTGCATTTGTTCGAATGTCTTTCTTTTTGTAGCGAACTTCTTTTAAATAAATCACACAGTACAACTTACTGTGCAAAGGAAAGGAGACTGGCTATTGATTTGGCAAGAAAACCCAAATTAAATCACCCTGAAACATAAAGCAGATGTCTTTTTGCCTGACCTTAACAAATGAAGACAATAATGATAGCCTCTTTTGGTCCCACAACATCCTTTAAACCAGCTAGCTATGACGAGCTAACTAATGATTAGGCTAACGTACAAAAACGAATAGGTATGTGTAAACTACTAGAAAAGGTGCATTTCCTACTAATTTTCTTTACATAACTTTGTTCATCCTTGTATCATTTTGCAGTCTGAAGCATTTCAAGTGTCTATGCAGTCTCTTCCTGCTCATCCATCTCAGACATACCACTCCCTCCGCGAGATCATTGAGCCATCGGTGTGCGACACGTAGTCATTGTCGTAGCAGTCCTCTGGCATGTAGGGGGAGCCGTTGCTCATGACTTGCGGAGCGGCGTACCTGCGGGGCTCTGGCTGCAACGAGCTCCTCTGGATGTGATGGGCTGGACTCAAGGTCTGCGGATGGCCGGGGTGACGGTTGTTGTGGTAGACGTGCTCATGGTTGTGATTGTTATGGTGGTTGAGTTGACCGCCTGCTTCCCTCAAAGCTCTACTGCGACCATTGGGTGAACGCTCTCGGTCAAAATCGCCCCACTCTTCTCGATCCTTATCCGGGTAGATGGAGCCGTTATCCTGGTTGGATTTGAGCTTGGTGTCAGGGCTTCCTTTGCTGTAGACTTGCTGCAACTCATGGGGCTGGGGAGCCTTCTGCATGTCCGAGGGGCCGTGATACTGCTTTGTGTAGTAGTCGCCGCGGAAAGTCCGCCGCTGACGCTGGTAATAAACTCCACCCAGAATGAGCAGCAACAGGAGGAAGAGGGCTCCACCCACTGCCCCACCCACAATTGAGCCTAGGCTTCCCTCCGGCAGCGGCGCCAGGGTTGGAGAGGTGATGAGGGCTCGCTGTTTATTGCCAGGTGCGGTGGCAGAGATGTCGGCGGTTAGGAGGCGCACAGGGGTGGTGGGGGGCATGGTGGTGGTTGAGGGAGGATCTAATGGAGGGAAGGAAGGAAAGGCAAGAGGGAAGGGGGCCGGAGGAAGGGATGGACAGACAAAGAAAAGTAGATAATGTCAATGCCAACTACATCCGCATATCATTAACAGTCATATGAATCTGTAACATCTTCTAAAATGACCAACAGTTGCCATGGAAGTGACGGTTTCAGGTTTTGAAACAGATCTTTCATTGACAGGAAGTGATTGCAAACCTTCCAACAGCTTCAAAACCTGAAACTGTTGTCCAGAGCAAAGACTAGAAAACATAACAAAACGTGAAAGTGAAAGAAGAGTTGAGATCTTCATGATAAGAGGTTCATGATGAGCTACATACTAACATCTCCAGCTAACAACGAAGTACATTCGTCTGCAACAATGAAACCTAATGAGCAACATTTGTGTTAGCTGAGAGAGGGAGTATGGATGACCACATAGCTGAGTGATTAGAAAAAAAAAACTAAATGGAAGGGGTCAGTGAAAGGGTACGAGCTACTGGGGGAGGGGAGGGAACAGACATCGAAGAATACCCTGCTAACATGACATGACCGGTGCAAGGATAGGAGATTGAGCTAACGCCATTATCATGCATTGATCGCTTGATTGTGTTAGGGAGTAGCGTGTTGCGTTTCATTCTGGAGCATGCATCTGTACAATGCAAGCAGCGTTCTCTGAGGCTGGGAGCTGAAAGTCGAAACTATTCCATTATGGAGTGTCCTGTTCCCGGCACAACGAGAACTATTTGGCTTGCTGTGAAGTGTGTGAATGCATTTGAGTGCAGACGTGCGAGTTGCAAGCTCTTCAGGGTTACGTGGTTCAAATGCTCCAGCTAATGTGGGGAATAATTTGCTCATCCTCACTGGAATAAATAATAAACGTTGCATACATAAAGCATTCATGGACTGTATTGTTCCCGCAAGGTCAAATGTAATGTGGATGCATCTGTGGGTTTGCTGTGAGAGAATGCATATGCATGTAGGAAAGAGAAGCTCTATGATTCAGAAAAATTTGTTGCATATACTAAACCACAGGGATAGTTCACCTAAAAATCTAAGTAGCTTATACATGCATGCATGCATGCATGCATGTATGTATGTATGTATGTATGTATGTATATATATGTATATATATATATTACATATATATATATATATATATATATATATATATATATATATATATATATATATATATTACATATATATTATACATATATATATTACACACACACATATACATATATATATATATATACACATATATATATATATATATATATATATATATATATATATATATATATATATATATATATATATATATATATATATATATTACATTTGGACTAAGCTAATGTGCAAATTCAGAATACTTTAGAAGACTATAATTATAGTGCATTTTTTAGAGATTAACACCATGAACCACAGTTGTATGGAAAAAAAATGGCATGAACATTCTTCAAACATATCTTTGATTCACACAAGAAAGTCATACAAGTTTGCAACAACATGACGATGAGTACATATTGACAGAATTTTTGTGTGAACTATCCCCTTAAACCGCAAGCCATGTATAATGTCAATTTATTTTTAATTTATTCAATTTCACCCAGCGAGTTAAAGAATAATTTGTTTCAATCAATAAACACTAGAGCTTCTCGCCTCAGCACGTCAATGTCCAGAAAGGAAGAGAACAGGACATAAAGAGAGGGCAAGCCACGGAAAGGTCAAAAATCCCTCCCCCTTCCATGCTTCTCTTCTCTGTGCCTCTATAAAACCCAGATTTATCACAAATTATGTACAGTATGTGTTAACCCATGCCTGTCCGTACACTATACATATTTATACCTAAATGTGATCGGTCCATCTGGAGGGAGTGTGTGGGTGTGTATCTGGGGGGTGACCGGTGACCACACAGGTAGTGGCAGGGTGTTTTACATGCAGGACAGGTTCTGCCCACCCATACTCATGCACAAAGATCAGCAACTAACAGCAGACACCCACAGTCACTCAGTTAATATGCAAACAGTAGCAGTAGGCATTCTATTAGAAACATCACGACTCAAACAACTGATGACGCAAAGGGACTCTTAAAAAAGATATAGGCAGACAACTTTGACAAACAGCCACACGCAAACAACAAACAGAAACACATAGCTTCATGCACGCATATGCTGAATCTTTCTCAAGGGGAGAGCATCTAAAAAAGTTTTTAAAAAAAAAGAAGAAAAGAAAATGCATAATTAATGGTGGTTGAAAAGAGCTGGTGAAATGTTTCATGAATCTAGGACATCTCTCAGTCAAGGTTGCTTCCGCTCATTCTCCCCTTGTATAACTGCGTGACAGTCTCAGAGATATAAGTGTGCACGAGGGAGGAGGGGAGAGAAATCAATGTGTCTCCATCACAGAAACTAATTAAACAGCACGATTCAATGTTTAATGTTTACACAAAAATGATAGGAGATAAACACTATGGAGTTTGACAGTCGAAAACCCGTTTCAGAGGTCAATTTGATAATGACTCATGAAACCCAATAAAAAATAAATCAAACTTTTTTTTTTTAAGCACCAAAGCTGGACTTAATGGAGGGCCAATGCCCCTGAGGCAAAGGCCTCATGCTAATGATTGGGAGCTTATGTGCCTTAAAAAAATGGATCAGGATGTGATGTGAGATAGGTGGGTTCTAGAGAGGAAACATTAAGAAATATCTTGCTTGAAATTAGTAAATGAAAGAAATAATGCAAGAAGTACATTTTTGTTTTGGATTTAAGCCAACATTTCACTAAATTTGACTGGTTAAGTTGTGTTGCTTATTATTGTTTCTCCAGCTTCACATGGGAAAAATAATTATTAAATGGGTATGGCAAGTTTCAAGTCTCTCACTCACCCTGAATGCGAACTCTAATGTCTCGACTGCCAGTCCGATGTCGTTTGCCACCTCACACCTGTAAACGCCAGAGTCGTTCTTCTGCAGGGGCCTCATAAAAACCAAAGAGTTATTCAGCACCTCTGCTCCATCTGGCATCTCTCCATCCAACCTACAACATACAAAACATGTCAAATTGCTTCCAAATAGCAATATCTCTCATCTGCCCAGACACTGTGGAAATGTCAGTAGCATTAGTAATTTACAGAGTCAGTCAAAAGTTGGACTTAAAATTGTTGTTTTTTGTGTGAAATGGATGAGTTGGACCAGATAAGGAAACAAGTACCCAGCATACATGGGAACTCCATCAAAATGCATAGTTGAAGTCGCCAAATTAAAAAAAAAAAAAATGATTTGGTGAACATTTTTTTGTTTGCTCATAACTACCATGTCATTTCATATTTTTAAAGGGATACTCCACCCAAAAATCGTTCTCAAAATGTCTTCCTTCAGAAGAAAGTAAGTCATACAGGTTTGCAACAACTTGAGGGTGAGCAAATGATGACAGAATTTTTATTTTTGGGTGGTGTATCCCTTTAAAGGGGCCGATTATGCAGAATTCACTTTACATTGTTTGAACATAATTAAGTTCCGCAGTGTGTACACAACCACCATTTTGTTGCAAAAATCCATCCACTCTCGTTTGTTATTTTCCACATAAATGCCCATTTTAAGACACTTTCAGATTTAAGAAATGTATTCTTATTTAAGCTACTAAAGTTATTTAATCAAAAGCAATGAATGATTTTCTGTTTTTCTTCTATTGTTTGATTCATATTCAAAGCATACAGCAGTAGATATTGCATATTATGCTGCAGTTACTGTGTTTTTGACATAACCTTGTGTGTGTTTGAAAGTTTAAAAGCAAATAAGATAAGAAAAAGATCTTAGTTTAATCCTCACATGCCAGTCAGTTTTTTGTGCATGTGCATTGCGATGTGTGCGCTCAGAAAACCATATATCAGAATTTTAAACTGATACGGCTTTAAAAAATGGCAATAATACACTTTCAAGATGACAAAAAACTACAATGTCAACTGCACTGAGCGTGACCACAATAGATGAAAATCAAAACCAAAAAGATGTTTTGTTGGCTTTTCGGGATAGTGGTGGGGAGCAGCAGCTCATTTGCATTTAAAGATGCATGAAAACAGCATGCTTTTGCTTCCACTCAAAAACTTGGCATTTACAACATGGGATAATAAATGATCTGGGTTTTTTTTTTAGCAGAAACATCATAAAACACATTCTGGTGTCATCTAAGCCTTATATTACATTACATCTTGTCATAATAGGTTCCCTTGAAATGTTTAATTACAGCTATTATTAGAAAAGAATGAGTTGGTGTGATAAAATATTTAACATATGACTGCTTGAGGTAAATTTAATCACAATTAATAAATGTTTAAGCACACGACTGACTTTCAAATCTTTCAAATGCGCAAACAATACTGAAAAACATTCATTTATTAGTGGCAGAGACTGATTTACTTTGAATGTGTACAATGTTTGGGCATTCGCACATGAAACTGGTTCATTTGCATTGAAACCTGACAGTTTGAAAGCAACTATTGGTGTTGTGAATTATAGAGATTATCTGCTGATTGAGAGGAATCCAGGAAACCGGCATTAAGCACTCTTGAACCCATACCAGACATGGTGTGATGTGGCTATTGTGAGTGTAGTGGTTACACACCTGATCCATCTTAAGTGCTGGGCAGGCGGGGTTGGCCTTGGCTCACACTTCAGTTGCACATTCTCCCTGCCCACATACCAGTTCGCCGTCATAGCCCAGCACCAGGATGTCTGGAGCAACTGCGCACACACACAAAAACACAAAATGCACAAAGGGTTCATTCAGAGTAATGTAAGAAACGGTAAGGTAAGGCTGTCCTTGTTAAAGACCCTATGAAATGACATAACGAGTGCAGTTTTCTGCTCCCGTGCTTGATGCATCTCCTATTAGAATAGGAAGATTTGGCAGGGCATATCTAAGGTCCCTGTTTTTTAAATACCCAATAGGTTTTAGTTACATCACAGCCATAAATCATGATTTCGCTATCTGCTACAGTAGGATATGTATTAGGGGTAGGGCATTCTCATGCTAGAGAGCATTCGATTGGATTAAAATGTAACAAATGTATGACGGCCGGAAAGACAGTCAGATAGATAAACAGAGAGATAGAAATAAAGTAGTAATTTATGACACAACAAGTATATTAATGCTAATTGATCATAAAGAAATTCACCATTAGGACTCAGAAAAGTACAAGACTACTTACAAAGACTATGGACACTGTATTGATTTGTGCTTTTAGAAAAGCTCTTTAAGTGAGCGTGCTGAATTAAGATGTCATGTAGACCAAATGAGAGGAAAAAGACTGATGGAAAATGAATTAAAGAAGCTTTCGTGACTATAGCGTCGTCCCATGACTGATGTGACCTCTCCCTTCCCATCCTCGCTACACCGGCTGCTTCCTGTACCTGCCCCTCACCACAACATCTATATTTCATTTAAGAGAAACCTGCGCTTGTGCACTCGCCACCACTGCACACTTATCGCCTTCCTCACTGCTCAATGGTGCTTAGAAGTCTGTGCAGAAATCGTTAAATGACGCTGACAAATCTTTCGTCTGAAGCATCAATACCCTTATTCACAAGAAGTCCATGAATTCTTAAGGACTGTGTCCTAGTGAAAAAGCTTTCAGCTCCATCACGCACAAGACAGCATCAAGACATCATGTCATGTGGATAGTTACCGCACTGGGTGATTTGGAAAACAGATGTAGGCTCTAGACATAAATCTGACTGCTTTGACTTGGTACAGAAAAAAAAACTAAAAAAAAACACAAGTTACTGTGAAATCTTCATGGAGAAGCTACTTTGGGTTTGTTTGTTGTACATCAAGCAAACAAACAGGCTTGCGTGCACACAGGAGCAAGAACATTTGGGGAGTAGATAAGTTTAGCAGCCAATTGGGTGATAACGTCATTAAAGCTACACTGTGTAACTCTTAGTTTATTCTTAGCTAAAAACACTTAGTTCTTTCAAAAATATATGTCCTCATTAATGTATATTTACTTCGTTCAAGAAATAAAGTATTCTCGTGAGTGTATAATATGCCATTGAAAATACATACGAGTAAGGGGTTCTAATGTCGGTCGCCATGTTGCCCCTCCATCTTGAAAGTACATTAGCCAAAGAGGGACATACCCGTTAATTCAAGCTTCGCCTTTTCACATTTACGTTTGAGTTTACACTCATGGACGAGGTTCGAACTGGAAGCCATGTTAATCTTGGACTACATTGGCCACCATAGGAGTTAAAACGAAATCGGAATTGAGAGGAACAGAAACTAATATTCACTGGATGGTCATATACCTTTTCACCGCTAGATGAGGGTAAAAATCACACAGTGTAGCTTTAAGGCTACATGGTAGCTTAAGTGCCGTTCACATATCGCGTCTTTTGCGCGCTCAAGTTCATTATTTCAAATGGAGGCGCGCGGTTTGTGCGCTCATAATGGAAGCGACACGGTCGCGGTGCGACGCGCTCGTTTTTCCAGGCGCGTCCGCGCCGCATCGAGATAAAAACGTCTCAACTTTTCAGAATGCCGCAAGCGCACCATAAGCATACAGTAGGTCACATGACAAGAATCAACCGGAGCGCAACCGCCCTAGCGCTTTGGAAAAGGAGAATGTGGAGCGCTCAGCGTTTTCTACGCGTTTAGGCGCTGATATGTGAATCTGGCCTTAGTTCTTAGGTTTTTTTTTTGTGATGTGAGCAAATGAAAATACAGATGTCGATACAGATTTCAAAGAAACAAAGACATGTCAGAAACAAAGCTAAAAGTAAGGAATACTTTATGTCTGGTAAATTTGCTCAATTCAAACCTTTAAAAGAAATAAAATGTGTTACTCACACTGTACATTGACAATATAGGGTATCCTGAAGTCGCTCTGCAGAGCAGGATGTTTCACCACACATGTTAGCGTGTGTCCTTGGGAGTGACGGGAGGGCTGCCAGGTGTAGTGCACCTGGGTTGTAGTGGTGCCGTTAGCATCGTCCTGCATGTGGGCCTCAGACGTGCCGTACAGATCTAGTCTCCCAGGAGACCTCAGCAGGGGGTCGAGCCCTCTCAGCGATGCATGTGGCCACCGTAGTTTCATTGCCACCGTCGATCAGAGCGGACGATCCGGCTGAGACATACACCTTCGGCTCCACTAAGACAGACAGAGACATACGAGTTACATGGACCACACTGGTTGCATTTAATTCTGCACTTTAATGTGAGAAGACATGATCACACGTATTAACTTGAACGACGTATCAAGATAATGAACCAAGCTAAAGGAAATCCATTCAGATGAGAGTACAAAGCTAAATAAAACCTAATTCTTTCAGCATTAAGAATTACTCTGGTTCCACAGCCAATACATTCATAAACTGATAAGCATGACTGAGAGTATAATTAGATTTTCTTTAAGAAATAAAAGACTTATCAGACTGAAATAAAAAAAAACCCTTTATGGTAACTACCGGCTGAGGGCGGCCTCTGTTTCTCATCAGAGAGCACTAAGTGCTTTTCCAGAGAAGATGAAATTATTGGTTTTAATGGCTTATCCAGTTTACATAGCAGAAGGGGCGGGGCTTGGGCGTGTGCGAGCCATTATGAATCCAGCAGTGTTCAGGGCTGGAAAACTGAGCTTTGCGGAGGCTGACAGAAACTTAACGTGTGTGGGCGCTCTCCCCTTCCGTTCCTCCACTCAGTGTCATCAAAAGGTGGGAGATGAATGGGAACATTTTGCAGGGCTCTGTGACAGGGGAGGCCCACTAAGTCAAAAAGGGCTGTGATAATACAAATCACATTGACATACAAAAGAATCTTGCCGACCCAAACTTTTAAAATGGTATAGTTTCTTATGCTCACCAAAGGTGCATTTATCAAAACTACAGAATACTGTAAAAAAAATACTTCTTAATACTTAAAATAACTGTTTTCTATTTTAAAATATCTTAAATTTAATCTTAAAATTAATCGCTGATAATCCAATTTTTTTTATTATCATTAATGTTAGAACCAATTGCTAAATGTTGCTGTCATGTCAGTCTTCAAGTAAAGTGTTACCATTTCTCAAAAAAAAACTACTTTCAAACAGTAGTGCATCATGATAATTTCTCTCAAATACAGATATACATATTTCATACAGTGATAATGTAGTTAATGCTATTCAAAATAAAAATAAAAGGCATTTGGACACTTTATGGTGATGTCTTATGTAATGAAAAACAGCTCAGTAAAATTGAAGTTAGTTTGGACTTATAACATCATTTAGCATCAACATGTGCATCATATTATGAGGTAGTTGGCGATAGTCTTCCCTATTTTATAATAAATATTAATTTGCAGAAGTCAATGGACAGGGATTGAATGCATCAAAACTCATTGACAAGCCTTTGTTTCTCCCTCTGTCTTTCTCATCATCTTGTGTAGTATTAACATTGGCAGCTGACATTCAGAGACAACAGTAGCAGTAGACTATGGTCATCGCACCTTCAACTGGTCCACTGTGTGTGGTGAGTGACAGTGATGCACAGCGTCATAACAGTGCCTGTGTTCGCAATATGTGTACCATGCCCATGTGTGCGGAAATCTTGTCACTTTCTAAATACATTCAACAGGAGCTACGCAATGACATCCTTGACCCTAAAGTGCAGTGAATCCCAAAAGCAGCTGGCATATTTCCCATACTCATACACTCCTGTCTCCAACACCCCCCCCCACCCCATCTCTCCTTTCATTAAAGCACTCAGTCCTTGTTCGTCTCGTCTCTGCTCTCATTTACATAATGATTTTCCTCCAATTGCACAGCTCATTTTATCTGACATCATCTTTTTCAATTTATCTTTTCTTGTGCTTTATGAACCTTCACAAACTTGTCTGTCTGCGTGTCTATTTATTACTTTAACAAGACAACTACACTTGATGTTAGCGGCATAAATTAAAAGTTATTTTTTAAAACTAGATTAAACTAGATATAGATTATTTAAAATAACAGTTCTTATATTTTAATATATTTAAAATATAATTTATCTGTGTGATGGTAAAATATTATTTATATATAATATGTTGATGCTTTGGCAACACTGTGTTACACAGTCATGCTAATAAAGCTATATTGAAATTGAAATTGAATTGTAAACCAAACATTACTCCAGTCTTCAGGGTCACATGATCCTTCAGAAATCATTCTAATATGCTGATTTGCTTCTCAATAAACATTTGTTATTATTATGATTATCAATGTTGTAAACGTTTTTGCTGCTTAAGATTTTTGTGGTAATGGCGATGCTTGGATGAATAAAAATTTTAATTAAAGGAGAAGCTTTGCGAACAATGAACTTTTGGTCTAATAAAACATTGGTATCTAGTCAATCGTTCTCTGAGATTTGTTTCCATGACAATCCAATGTAAAGAGTTTTATCTCTAAAAACTGTTTAGCGTATAATGCTAGTACTGGGGGCATTCGACTAAATAAAAAGAAATCGCTAGTTTATACCACTAACAAGGCTCAAAATAGCCCACACTAACGCAGTAACATAATGAGGGTCCATACATGCAAAACAAAGCATTGAGAACTTTGTAAGATGTACAGACCGTTTAATAATAAGATACGTTATAAAGACAGTTCACTTCATGTATACACAGCAGGAGCCATCTTAAAAAATAGTCTCGATAAGTCGATCCCCGAACGCCGTTCATACAGTTCAGAAGTTCGCTGAACTTCATACAGTTCAGCTCACTCAGCACGTCGTTCGTGATTTGACTTATCGAGACTTATTTTCTAAGATGGCTTCTGTCTGTATACATGAAGTGAACTGTCTTTATAACGTATCTTCTTATTAAACGGTCTGTACACTTACAAAGTTCTCAATGCTTCGTTTTGCATGTATGGACACTCATTATGTTACTGTGTTAGTGTGGGGCTATTTTGAGCCTTGTTAGTGGTATAAACTAGCGATTTCTTTTTACTTAGTCAATGCCCCCAGTACTAGCATTATACGTGTAAACAGTTTTTAGAGATAAAACTCTTTACGTTCGATTATCATGAAAACAAATCTCAGAGAACGATTGACTAGGTAACGATGTTTTATTAGACCAAAGGTTCATTGTTCGACGGAGTTCTCCTTTAACAGCATTTAGAGAAATGCCAATCTAAAACAACACATTCAGGTTAATTTTTATATTTCATTTGTAAAGTAAAGTAAATATTCGAATTTCATTTAATTCTTGCTGAAGTTCTGTATCTAATGATTGGATGTTGAAGCAAGATATGTAATGTAACTGAAGACATTCA